>JAVQJD010058522.1:0-44691 GCA_036023655.1 Nannoperca australis
GTATTTCTTTAAAGTTAAGACTAGTTTAAAGTCATCTTCATTGAAAAGTACAGTGCTTTTCCTTCAAAAATAAGGACATTTCAATGTGACCCCAAACTTTTGAACGGTAGTGTATATGTAGAGAGAGAGAAATGGCCCATATTGATTTATGATGTGAAAATGAGGGCCACTTATGCTTGTGCTAACATTCCTGTAACCTGTACTATGTATCAGCACATGGTATGTGTTTATCCAGTTCATCCATCTCCTGTGTTTTCAATGTGCCCCTGATACTTAATTGGCTGTTAACAGTTGGCTTGAAATGGTATTCTTCAGGGGATTTTGCCAATAACATCTAATAAAGCAGGTTGAAATGGATACAAGGAGTCAGTTAAATCTCGCCCGCAGTCACTTAGAGGCACACAGGGAACTTGAGCCTCAAAGATGTGGTGCATTAGTTCTGCTAAGCTAACCGTGAATACTAATTGCAGGAAGGACAAACTGTAACCCTTGCCCTGTGGCCATGAACCCATTAAACAGCACAGAGGGCCTCAGATACATAGAGAGTGTACAAAGAGGCTGGCCTGAAAAGGCCTGCAATCTGATTTCGGTTTAAATGGGGATAACAAGTTACTGTTTCCCAAAGTCCCCCCTGGGATCTGCCCTCGCCGTATTTTTCTGACAGTATAAAGAAAGCTGCCTGTCACTCCAAAGGTGACCGCAAATCATCGATACAATACAACAGGGTTTATGTTTTCAAGTGGAATATGTTGTGTGATCTGCACGACTTGCCCTTAGTTCTCACAGCCCCTCAGGTGGCTCTCTAAAGGACATGGATCAGTTATGTTTAAGTGCTTGTGGTTTCACCCCTGGAGGAAATTAACAAACCAGTCATGGTACAATATGACACCCTATACATGGGAAAGGTGTCCTTCATCAGTAGGAACCATCAAGCATCGTTTCTTTGTTTTGTAGGCGGCACTTTAAATGTTCAATCAGAAAAATAACTGAACAAATCAATCAGTTTAACTAAAACATTTCTTTTCTGGTCGAGCAAAAGTCATAAACAAGAGTTCATTTTGCTGTTCACAGTTCAGTCTCTGCAGCTCTGTGGCCCCCTGGCCATACATTTTCAAACGTGACCCTGATGCACTGACTGCTCCCGTCCTGTTTCTAAATACATTTATCAGTTTGACAGGTGGCATGGAAGCTGACATTAATGCTGCACTCCCCCCCCCAAAAAAGCACAGATTTCAACTAATTACCTTTTGAAGTCAATGTGTTGACTGTGATATCTTTTTGTCTGACTTCCAGGGAAGGAGAGTATGGATAACTACTTTAATGGTCCAAGTTTGCCTTAGAGCTGAACATATAGGAAAGAGCCAGCCATGCAACTGTAGCAGAGGCTGTGAAGCTAAACGCTAATGTCAGCATACTAACACTGGCAATGCTAACATGCTGATGTTTAGCAGGTATGTGTACCATGTTTGCCATATTAAAATGAGCGTGTTTGCATGATGTTTGCTATTTAGTATAGTGAAGGCTGATTTAAATGTCAATACTTTGCAGGTATTTAGGTCATAAACCAAATCCAATAGCTGTTAGAGGCATTTCATTTATAACCACAAAGTGAACTTTCAATGTGGTTTCATAGTTCTGCATGCCAGATTCTAAAACACCAATGCCACTCATTTCTTTTACCAAATGATTAATCTGCAGTACAAAGTTTAAGAGCCTCAAGCCCAAAATCTGTGACCCTCCTGTCACGTCCAGAGATGTTTGATTTACTATAGTCCATGTCCCAGGTGAGCGTCCCTTCACTAGTCAGCCCCATGCTGCCTGCCTGCCCGGCCTGTAAAGAGATGGATGGCTGCTAGTGTGAAACCTAGCAGTGGGTTACATGGCCTTAAGCTTTACCGTCTAATTAGGCTCTAATGTAACTCCAATGCTCTTGAGGAGATGTTGTCTTGCCCACCAAAGCTCTTTAAAAGCCTCCCCGGGGCAGGGGGAGCTCTGAGTGAGGTGCTGTGGCAGGCCACAGCCAAGTCCAAGTAAAAAGCTCAGGTTTCCTTCCCCTGCTGGGATGTACTGGCAACATAATGCCAACTATATACGAGACAAGACCAGGATCTTCCTCTTGGCCTGGTGTGAAGGTTGTGTACAGACTTGTAGGTGTTCATCTCTACGTGCAACCACCTCGAATGAAAGAGGAACATGATGCAGTTTTAAATTACAAGGCAAACGCAAATGTCTGAATTGAAATGTTAAAACTCTATACCGGATCATAAGCCTTGTTTAACATGTACATTTACCCAAATTCATACTCATACTTTCTAGTAAGAAAGTTGCACTAACGGTAAGTCATTTAATGCTCTACAGATGAGTAATAATCATTAATATGGGGAGCTTTGGGTTGTGAGAAATCAGTTTGGCTGGTGTAAATCAGGGCCAAACTCTATGTTTTAATATGTTATTAAAGTTGACATGTGCAGAGTTGATGGAGTATTAAAAGGTCAGAAACCTTCAACAGGGATTCTGTCAGTAAACTGTTTAGCAGAGTTTGTAAACGAGCAAACATCCTAATTCTAATTTTGTTTGATGCGCTCCTGCGCTTTTTCTGCCAAGCACATAAAATGTATGTATCATAAAAATGTATGAATTCTTTTATGTTAGTCGAGGCACACCTCCAAAGTATGTATTACCACTGTGGGGAACCCTGTGTGACCCAATATTAATGAATTACTATCATTTACAACTGTAGACTTGATGGCTTATTATGAAGTAAACTGAATTAACATGTTTGTTTAATCTGTACAAAACTAAAGGGAGAAAACCACAGTTCAGGGTGTCTGGTACATAACATAACCTCTTGTAAAATGGTATTGTAGGTGATTTGTTTTCTTTGGGCAGAGCCAAGCTACCGGTTTCCCCATTTCCAGTTGTTATGCTAAGCTAACCTGACTATAGCTTCATATTTAACAAACATGGGAGTGGTTAATAAAATGAATCTTCTAATCTAACTCTCGGCAAGAAAGTGGATAATAAATAAATAAATATAATAGATGAGCGTATGTCCCAAAATGTACCGCTGTTCCGTTAACTGCTGGATTCTCGTGTAGATGCTATGCAGCCTTTTTCCAGAAGGTGAACTGACCCCTGAAGGAGTCTTCCTGTTGAATGTAATAGCTAGCTAAAAAGAAAAATTATATATAAAATTATAAATTGTAACCTGGCAACCCCAAATGTGTTATCACATACCTACATAGCAGTTAAAAAGGATTTATTAACCATGTGTAAAACAATTAGTTTTAAAAAAAGCTTTTTCTAAAGTATGCTTTACTTGCAACTAGCACCCACAAATCTCAAACCCTTGATGAATATTCCTGTGGTTGACACAGCAATAACCACACAAAACACACACTTCCTCACTGAGACAAGATCATTATAAAAAAGAGCTGTTGAACTGCAGCACGTCCCAGTGTGGTAAGAAGGCCTTGCAATGAAACAATTCATTTTTGGTATGTAAATACAGCTGGTGTTACAAAATAATGCTGCTGTGTGCTTATTAAAAATGACTGAACACCGGCTTCCTCTTTTATTACTTGAAATCATGAACTGAATGCGTTAAAAAGAAAAGAAACTGCATTATTGCGTGGAGTCACTATGTCTTCATCTCCGGTCGGCAGTGTTCGGCAATGAAACAGAAGCCAAACCACAATACAGAATGCTGTCAATATTTCCCTGATGCATCATGTGATTTCCCCATTTCTACACAGCTCATGAAGGATGGTATCATCAGCTTGCTATAATATTAGAAACCGGTCCTGAGAGATAAGGTGTCTGGTTGAAGGTCATCGGTGCCCTCTTGAGTGAACATAAGAGCCTTTTGTGGTTGGGTTAAATGCACATGACAGGCTGTTGGAGCACAATCACCCATTCTAATTGTCATGTAACGGTTTCATGTAGAGCCAAAGTGTCTGCAACACTTCAGCGGTTGGAAACCAGAGCCTGGCCACACAACCACAGATGTGGTTAACTATGCTAAAGGAACCAAAAAAAAAAACCTGGAGAGCTCTGACAGATACTGCAACAGCTTTGTCCGCTTTAAACTTTTAACTACAGACCTTAATAAAGCCTGAATAAAGAGACTGCATGTGTAACTCTTTGTAAACCGTGTCTTATGGTCACAAAAGAATACTAACGCACCTGACAAATTGGCTGCTAAATGACTTTTCCCTTTATAACAGCTATCCAATACAGACAAGAAAACCTCAACAGTTTTGATGCACTCAAATAACTCAAATTTCCAATTTAGCGGAAGCCGAAGATGACAGGAAACAAGGTAATTCGCTGTAGGCCCAACAACAAACCCCCGGCCATTCTCCGTCTGCTTCATGGCCAGTAATTATGTCTCAAAATGAACGCCATTTCATATTAAGCTGCAGTCATAATCCAACGACAAAGACGGACTCATTATCGACAATCATGGGAATTAGTTACATCATTTAACCGATCCAAACTAATCATTTCCAGGATACCGCAGAAGCAGATAGAGCCATTAGAAAAAATTGGAGCTCTTAAATAGAATAATTGACATCTATATCTTCTCTGCTGCTTTGGCTGAAGGGCTTCAGAAATTGCATTAGTTGCAATTGAAAATGTGAACTGAGGGGAAAATACACCACTTAGACCTTTGCAGGGCACTGCTCCATGTTCACTGTTCCCATTCATATAAAGCTGAATACTGCATTAAAATAGGTCTGCGTTGCATCCTACTCTCACCAGTGTAACAACTTGCAAAACAGCAGCAGATAAATACAGCGATAATGATGAAAAAAAGAAAGTATTAGCCCACTGAAACAGCTCGATTACTCTTTATCTTCCATTTTAATAAAATTAGCTGAATGCATTGGACTTGAGATTTTCTTTTCTCTGTACACATTTATTGATAAACTAGTTAACAATCCCACCGTGCAGTGAAATCACAAATATGGACGGCACAGTTTGCATCCACCCCGATAAAACTGAATCTTCCACTCGTGGTGCTTAACTGATAAAGCACCATTAAAAATAAAGAGAAATAAGCCTCATGATCATTTTATTACAGATGCAGCTAGGTCATCCAGTTTAGTGGTTTTCTCCAGATATTCCCCAACAATAAAGCGGGCTCTGGTTTGGGCCGCAGACCTCTGATGTCTATCAGCACAGGTCAGTGTCTGGGGGCAAGTGGAGCCCTCGGCAAGATGAGTGGATCATCGCTTTCCCTCAACACGTAATCAAGAGAGCAGCCTCTTCTGCCCCGATACATTCCGAACATTTCTCAGGTTCACAGGTAGCACATGTGACAGAAGGTAAAGTATCACCTGACTTGATGCTGTTGGTCAAACTTTGAGAGACTTTGTTTTTTATTATGCTGCAAGTGTGTTTGAAGACTGAAGGACGAGGGCCAGGGACAGCTTCAGAGTTACATTTTAAATGTAACTCCATCTTAAGAGTCAACATTTTATTATCATAAAAATCAACACTTCATGTTTGATGAAAAAAAGGGATATAAAAGCACTTTTAGTCAAGAAAAACAAGTTGGTTATCACAACATACATGAAACAATGAAATAATTAAAAAGAGCCAGAAAAGAGAAGAAAGGTTTTCACGAACACTACTTACAAGAAAAGAAACGGTTGTATTGAAATAGAAAGAACAATATAGTAATGGTACACTGGATGCCAGCAGATAACCCAAACGTGATAAAGGCTTCATACGCAGAGTAAACCATTCCAAGGCGGACTTAGGTTGACCTGTGCACCAAAAACAGGAGAGAACATATTCAGTCAACTCGGGAGCCATCACTTCACCAGTGCATGGAGAGCAAATTATCTTTCATTCATTGAATACCGTTTCATAGGAATAGTTCTGTCTGAGCAAACACCTCGTGACAAACACTGCGTTCTGGGTTTAACTAAACTGTGTATTCCATGAAGGTATTGTATGAATGAAATGAACACATTTTGAAGGTGTTAATATAGCTCCTGGTCAAACATGGATTTATCAATGCCACGTGTCATTCAAATGGGAGTCCGTATACTGTTGATCCATTAATATTTCTGCAGATATCTGCTCATTTTAGTTTATTATACATAACATTGTGACTGGATGTGAACTATTTTAATAATCAAATCGGTTGAAACATCTCGTTTCCAGCTTCTCAAATTTGACAATTTGCTGCATTTCTCCATCTTATGTGACAGTAAATCTAATATCTTTTGGTTTTGGACAGTTGGTCAAACAAAACAAGCAATATGAAGACGTCCCTTTTGGCTTTTGGAACTTGTGATGGGCATTTATCACTGGTTGTTTTTGTTTAAACATTTTATAGACAATCAAAAACACAAGGAAGACAGAAAACAGATGGCAGCCCGAACTGATAACGTGTTCTTTGAAATGTCAGCTCGTTAACTGTACGATATTTACGACAGGGCTTTAGAAATACAAACAGAACTGAAACTGAACAGTTGTCTTCTATTAAAGTTTTTGCTATTTTGTTTACCCTCACTGATAGACATGGAAAACCAAAGTATTATAAACACATTTCAGTATAGTACAAGCCAATACAACAAACCTCATCACCACCTGACTGCCCAAAAAAAAAGAAAAAAGAAGAATGGTTCTAATTCTAATTTCACAAAGGTAGGATTTATTACAGTGCTACTGAAGTGGGTTGCATTACAATGTACAGCAGGTTTCGATGTGTCTGGTCACTGACTGTATATTTCAGATAGCATAGACACACAAACTGGTGGGGAGTTTTTATCTGTATCTGTCAACTGTCGGATATTGAAAAGTGGACAGACAGAGATACAGATCAGCATATGCTGCAGCTGGACGTGCTCCTTGTAAATGCAGTGAGAAGCAAACTGTCACACCGAGGACACGAGAGGTGAGGAAGACTCACTTGGGCTTGGTCTCGGCATCTGTGACTTGGCGGATGAAGATGGCGTCCTCTGGGTGGCTGATGTCTCCCCTCTCGTGCATGTAGGAGGAGGCGATTGCAAGCATGGTGCCGTCGTTGTTGAAGGCCAGTGAGGCAATGCTGGTCGGGTACCTGTGGAACTGACACAGGCGCTTCTTGTTGAACGGGTCCCAGATGTTCACAAAGCCGTCTGAGCCACCTGGAGAAAGGAGAGGATCAAGGTCAACCTCAAAAGACTTCGGCCGTGTTGCTGCCGAGATACGGATCTACAATAACTGTGTTGCTCATGCAACCTTGACAGCTGAAGGCTAAAAAGGTCAAAGAAAAATGTATGAGCTTTATAAAAACAAATAGCCCCAGTAAGGAAACAAACTAAAACGCATGAAGAAACAAACACTTGCTTTTGTCAAGTACTGTTCAAGTCAATCGTACCTGTTGCAAAGGTGTTATGAACACTGTGAAATGAGATGGCATTGACGGGGTAAACGTGCTCAATTCCATCCTCCTTCAGCCTGTGGCACTTGAAGGCATACTTCTTCTTCTGAACCTCCTGGCTTGGTTCCAGGTACTCCACAGCGACACGCCCCTCGATTGAACTCAAGACGTAGCCCTGGAGCCAACACAGAAAATATGAAGTTACCAACCTAATTCTTCACACCAGCGCAGGAATCTCTGTGCATAACACAATGCTCTATTAGAAGTAAATGATTTGTCAAGTTTCAACCGTTGTCTGTATCTTTCATTTGTATTGTGCACACTTTAAATCAATAAGAAGCTGAGTCTGATTCAAAGGGTACCTGTTTGTTGGGGAAGGCCCTAATGCAGCGAGTCTGATACTTGAGGCTGGACTCTCTTCTTTGCTGTACGTAGCCCATGTTCCTCAAATCCCACACCAGGACTCGCCTTCCAGCTGTGCCAACGATCAGCCTATCTCCAGCCACAGAGAGGGTATACACCTTTCATAGAAGCGACAAGTATGAGACAAGAGGGAGACACAACAGACACTGCCAACAGTCTTGGTATCGTCAGTGCCTATTTGATACCTATACAAACACATGCATTAGTCCTCAACAATGTAATATACAGCTATTTGACAATAAATTAACACCATTATAAAAAAATGTATTCCTCTGCCTAATGTCCCACTGGTTTATACCTTTGAATGATCGTTTTACATGTTATGTCCTTTCCAAACACTGTTTCTTCAAGAAATGCATCAAATTAACAAGACGTCTAAAAATTTTGTGTCACTGCGACTTTAATATCATCTCAATTAGGTTAAAAAATTAAACCTGGGACAAAAAAAATAAAACATACAGAAAAACTAGTAGGTTGTTTAAATGTTCTTGCAAGAAAGCCACTCAAAGTATTGCACTGTTATACTATACCATGTATTCACTACCTTTTCAGGCTGAGTAAAGGTGCCAGCGTTGCAGGGAGTCCTTGGGTCCCACAGCCGAACTGATCTGTCCCAGCTGCCTGTTACCATGACATTAACCTCTGGGCAGTATTCCACACAACGAATGGGGGCATCGTGTGTTCCAACTATTGTATCTGTTTAAGGAACATATTAAACAACAGCATAAATAAACACATACGGCACATGAATGGCATAGTTATGAAGACCTGCGACAGGATTAGGTGATACTGTCTGAAAGCTTTTGTTAGTACTTATCAGGAATGTGACATACCTTGGTCTGTGTTCAAGTCATGGGTTTTTAATTGTGCATCTAAACCTCCACTCCAAGAATGTGTTGGGTCCTGCAAATAAAGGGGGATGTTATCAGTGTGTACCAGAGTTCTATGTTTTGACAACATGGCAATAAGGAAGCTAAAAAAAAAAAATAAGATAAATCTGTGACATACAAAGAAAGCACAGTCAAGAACGGGAGCTGTGTGCTGGTACTTCATCCGCATGGTGTTGCCTCCGACATCATAGAGACGGACGGTGCAGTCCCAGGAGGAAACAAGCAGGAACTGGGTAGTGCTGGGGCTGAACTTGACAGCAGAGATGCTGTCCTCTGGTCCCTGGTTCAACTTGTACTCGTTTGATCCTGTCATCTGCAAAAAAAAAGAGATAACATATCAGTCTGCAATTGAAACTACGTGACAACCCAGGGTGACTTTAATGAGTCCTAATTCATACATAAACGTTGTTTCATGTTTTTAATAACAGCGAGTGGCTCTGATCTTTGCACTACAGCATTAGTTAAATCACTTCCTTGAGTTAAGTAAGATCATTCCTTTCAGTTTCCCAAATCAATAAAAGATGCAAGTTAGAGTTAGAAAACATGTGTTATATGCCTTTGTCTGCCTAAAAAAGATGTTTTAACTAGGAGTAAGTTCTTGGCATACGTTACTGGTGGATCAATGGCTCTCCTGCTTGTTATTAGCCTTGCTCGGTGACATTGGTTGTGGATTTAGCTAGCTAGCCCCACCAAGTACTTAGCTTGCTAACGTTCAAGCCAAATAGCATGGTTTTCTGTTGCGAGAGCTGTTGGGACATTAACTTTACTTTGAGGGTTTACGTTTTCTTCTCCTGTCACAGTCAATATGAATTGTTCCGTTACACCCAGCAAGTATACTGAGCCCACTGCAACTGCCACCGGTGTTTGCTAACGCTAGCTAGTAACGGCAAAGATAACGTAGACTAGCTTAGAAGCCGTGATATACGCCGTTTTGCTTTACTTACCGCTTCCGTTTGGTGTCTTTCAGACGTGGCTGGATGTTTTATTTAACGAGAATTTTGTTTATGCCTTGATTTACGATGAAATATGAAATATATAACGTGGAAGTGCTACACTGCAATGTGGCTGCGTGAGGCTAACTCCCGTGCAAGCGCTACCGATGGCCCAGAGGATTGTGATTGGTTAAAACAAATGTTCAAACTCCCGCCTGCGATATGATTGGTTGATTTAACTTCAACGGATATTTCCGTTGTCTCAGTACAGATCACGTGACACAGGACCTCTGTGTGTGTGTGTGTGTGTGTGTGTGTGTGTGTGTGTGTGTGTCTCTCTCTCTCTCTCTCTCTCTCTCTCTAATGCAAGGTGTCATCTGACTATGAGTAATTCTGTCTTTCATTTGAGATAGATACAATGCAAATGATATAAAAACACTATAATGCACCGTAGTAAAAACTGTAAATAATCTTTTGACGAGAATCTTACAAACGCGACATCAAAGTGACTTCATCAGAACTAACTGGTTGAGTCAATTCTTTATTCTCAAGAACAGCATTTAAGCCTATCCACGCTGGTTTAGGCTATTGTAAGGTAAACTGTATCCGTATAGGCCTAATAGCCTTCCTTCATATTCGTTTTTGTGGCTAGAGGATATATTTTGTCCAAATAGGTTTAATCTAACAGAATAACAATTTATTATAGGCCAAGACTTATTTCCGTCTTTCTCTCAGACGCCAGAAAAAAAGTTAAATCCGCATTCTAAACACAATATCATTCAAATTTGTGAAAAATTAACAACTGACTCCTAGACTTTTTAATCTTTTGTATTTGCCTTTTATATTTACTCTTGTGTTTATTTGAGATGGCCTATTGTTGTTTGCATAATTGTGGGTTATTCAAGAAATGTAAGAAAAAACAATGATGTAGGCCTATAAACTATCGGCCAAAAGACCAAGTGTTGGTGTGTGATAGCGAAAATAGTCTGTTGGCCTAGTCCTAAAATAAAAATCCAGAATAATGGTTCCTCAAATGCTGTTTAAAATTTAAATTAGGCTTGCCATAGCTCAAATTTTCTTAGGCCATCTGATTAAAAACGATTGCCATTATTAATGAACTCAAATTTAAATCACTCCATCCTTACAAATGTTTAAAAACCAAGATGTTTACGACATGATCTAAATATATGATTCTCTTTCCATGTCCATCACAGTTATATTAAGGACACATACATTTCATTTTGGAACGAAATCTTTACTGAGTGTAAGACCATATAATATACAGCATTTTAATAACAATATCAGAGAAAACCCACACACAAAAACAGAGGCTATTTTTGGCTCTTTAGTTTCATGGCTTTAAAATTACCGGCAAAACATTGCGTCATAAAAACAATTGCCTATCACCTGCAGTTTTAGGGGGATTTATTTAAGGATCACATGATTGTCCTCACTATTACCAAGAGAAAATGGGTCATTTGTTTACTGTGAAAGTGAACTGCAGGTGACAAAGGCTGGTAGTCTAATGTGAAGCCAACAGTATTGCACAATATTGTAAAATATCAAAATATTAAATTCCACATTTTTTGCTACAAACACTGACACAAATCTCTGTAAAATACATATGGACAGTCAACCCTGTTTAAAACAAGTTCATTTTTTCAAATTGAACACATTCAAACGGCTTATATTCACCCACTTTTGAGCATGTAACAATTTCACCAATATTAATAATAATAATAATAATAACAATAATAATTTTTGAATATCCCTTCTGCAACACCAAATTGATCCGTTATAGGGAATCTGTCTTGCTCAAAGACGCTTCAGCAGAATAAAGGATGATTACAATAATAATAATAATAATAATAATAATAACACGACCTATCATTGTGTCCGTTGAATCTACAAAATATACAAAACATTTTTTTTTTCAATGAAGGTCAGTCTCATTTAAAAACATATGTACAGCGCATAATGACACAGTCAGTGTTAAACCGGCCTCATTAGTGGGACCGGGTGGGAATAGTACATGTGGTGTGGAAACGCCAGGAGTGACTGGCTGCCCGGTGAGTTTGCGGCGGGGCCGCCGGCCGTTTCTGTGGCTCCGTTCTCGTGGTAAATTATGGGAACCCGCACAATCCTCTGCGCGGCAGCGTGGCTCAGGTTGGCCGCCTCCAGCTCCGCGGCCAGCTGCCTTTTCCACTTATTCCTCCGGTTCTGAAACCAGATTTTCACCTGCGTCTCCGTCAAGTGCAGCGACGCGGCCAGGCCTGCCCTCTCCGAGCTGCTCAGGTAGCGCTTTATGTCGAAGGTGGACTCCAGCTGGAAGACCTGACTCCTTGAAAACACCGTGCGCGTCTTCTTCTTCCGACAGGGCTTCCTCTCGGAGTCCGACTCGTCCGTTTTCCTCCTCCAGTCCTCCTCCTGGTCTATTTCTTTCTTTGGCTCTTCCGAGTCACTCTCATCCAGCGCGACGTCGTCGTCGGCGCTTTCCTCTTTGGCATCTTGGTCACTTTTGTGAAGATCCGGAGAGCGCCTGTCCGGTGCCGGTGATGCTTCTCTGTGGCTGGCCTTCTCAAAACCTGCAGAAAGAAATATGCACAATATTCAAATGAGTGATCCTCTAAGCCAGTAGACGTGGTATTTATAATGGCAATCGCCTGTATTTTCCTTCATTCATTCATTTTAGACACCCAGTTTATTGGTCAATTTTGCGTGTTCCCTTGTGATAAAATGTTTAATAGAGTTTCGTCACATAATTCCTTATAATTCAGGGAATATGCTCCCACAATACTCATAATGCATCCCTTCATGATATGAAATAATAGACTTGTTGATGTCAAATTTATTTATTTTTTAAGTTTTTCCAGACCAAAACACAAAAGTCCTTTTATCTGCACAGTGAAAGTTATGTAATATGATTTACCTCCAGTCCTCAGATGAGTCCCGAGCGTGTATGGGTACCACCAGGTGGACGCTCTCTCCAAATACTGCGCTGATAGTCCAATTCGCTGTGTGGGCAACTCAAATCGAGGGAAAGACAAGTCACCGAGCCGAGAGAAGAAGCTGCCTTCAAACACTCCTTTGGACGAGCCGAGGAAGCTTTTCGGCTTGGTGGGTTTGTCTTCAATGTTCAGCAGGTTCTTTATGGAGAACGGCGAGTCTTTTGCGGGTTGGCGAGTCTCTTGCGCATCAGAGTCTGCCATCACCGTTTACTGTCCGATGTGGATCACCATTAAAACTTATCCAGGAGGGGGAAAAAACACCTGGACAAGATTGTCTTGTTTTCTAGTCTGTTAAAATCATAAGAGAGAGAAAGAAGGAGGAAAAAAACAGAAAGTCACCAGAAGCTGCGTCCAGCTCCTGAGGATGATCAGAGTGAGAGCGCACAGATCACCGCGTCAAACTTGCGCTGGATTGTAATGATGAAATAAAGAATGCCATTGCGTTAAAACGCGCTCGGTCTCTGCTATTGGGCAGGTACAATAGCAAATGGGATTTGAGATGAAACCGCGAGGGGCTGTGACGAGAATAGACTCAAAAGAAAAAGGCCACGCAAGCGTTTTGGCTTCGGGCTCAACAGTACGCACCTACTTATCATCCAATTAGATTAAAGAGAAAAGTGTCTCTGGGTTTTGGGGGGCGTGCATGAGCCGCAATCACCTGTCAGTAAATTGAATAAACGGTCCAAGGATTATCACACCTCCACGTGGAGCTGCAAGCATCTTAGCCCTGGCACAAATATTACGCAAATGAATTTAGCACACTTTAGGCACTAATGTAAGCCACCGAAAACATAAAGCAAAAATAAAACATTTGACTTAAAAAGTGGCAATTATATTTATTTCTTACAACACAAGAAAGACAGATTACTATACAAGATTGTTGAACACTGAGGATCAACCTGTCATTCATCTGTTGTGTCAAATATTCTCTGTTCCAGCTGCGTGCAACAGTGAAGCAACATGCACGGTGCGTTTCACCTGGACCGGAGCTTACTGACCTCAATGTAATTTTATTAGCCAGGAAGTGCTGCAGGCAGACATCTAATTGAATGCTTACCATTGTGTTAAAGGCTTTTTAAATCAGCTTTGTACAAAAGCAGCAGGTGATCTAATGCAGGAGGATGACACAAGCCTTGGTTCCGTCAAGTTACACACGTTAATAATAATACAGGTGCTTGAATGTAACAAATTACATTTGTATGTGTAGTGAGACATTCATATGATGAAGTGTGATCAGATTAGATGATAATTAACATAAGATAAAGACACAAAATGAACAGGAGGGAGACTGAGTTTACACGTGTAAGCTGTCAAACTGCTTTTGAAGGAACTATGCCTGAGACTTCACCAGGGAGAGGTGTGATGCATCCTGGATCTTTCAAACAACTGGCCTCTGGTATGTGCTTTGCCATAAGACATGCATTATACCAAAAACAAAAATGATGCATGCCACTCTGCGATGGTGATTAAAAAAAGACATAATTTGTTTTTGTATGCATGTGCTTATTTGACTCAGACTTATTATATATATTATATGGTTGAAAATGAAAAAGAAAAGTATGATTAATCCTTTAAACCAAACTTGAAGCAGAACCAGGGAACTAATCAAATAAATTGAATTTGCTCAACCTACAAACATGCAGCCTGTCCTTTCAGCTCATGGAGCGCTCTCCAGCTCTAAAGGACAACACTGTGTTTTGTGAAAAGCTACTTGAATCCCTGCATAATTAGAGGTCTCATAGCTGTGTTAAAGATGGGGGCGGAGAAAGAGGCTAGTTGAGCTGCCTTTGCCAAAGCAAAGTGAAAGTGAAAAGCAGATGTGTTTTCATCAGATTATGTTCATTAAATAGGGTCTTGCACAATAGACAGAACAAGTCAGAGTGGATCAGAGGGGAAAGGAAAGTACACTCAATCAATGATGCAAACACAGGCCTGTGTTTCCCCCTTTCAATTTAGTCATTTTTGTGATTTTGGAAATGTCTGGGCAAACATGGAGCGCATCTTATTAGTAACACGTTGTTCTCTGTCAGTCGAGGCTTCCTTTTGAACCTGACACGTTCACTCCAAAGTGATACGAAAGCACCAATATCCACAGATTAATCCGATCCAGGGCAAGGTTTAAAGTACAGAGGCGTGTGTCTAACTACATCACACATAATAGACTCTGCTCATGTCAGATTATTAGTTCTATCAGAGAAAACCCATGCCTCAATTTTACTTTATATTTTGTCTGTTAACAGATCTATGGAGTAGCACTGGAATACATATTTTACAGGATATGATGAAGAAAAGGCTCTAACGTCATTCTCTGTCTCAGAAACACAAAATGAACTCAAGATTTTCACGAGGACCGAAGATATTTCAGATGAATATAATTCCTTATGTGGAGAATTTATCAACATAGCAATTCTCTCTTATGATCACAAGACATTTAAGGTAATTGTCTTCTATGACAGAAAACAGAATTAGGTTAGAAAACACTTCATGTTTTTTGTACCCTATTAGTAATATAATGATTAAAGTTGTATAGCTACTGTTTGAATGCTTTGTCAACACAACGTATCTTTACACACACAGTGGTAGAAACATGGTTTTCAGGGCACCAAAGAGAAAGAGAGCTTTGTTATTTCCCTGTTAAAATAAAGTTTAATCAGTAATATGAAATATAATAATCTCGCATGGTTAGTGTATGAAAACACTGTTATCCATTAATTTCATGGAAAATCCGAATGTCTACACATAGACATTAAATAGTGCCGATCCACATCATTGCAGCAGTCCTGAATCTGACTTAATATTGTTACGTAGTGTCACTGATTAATGGCTTTCTTTTTGTCAAATAGACACCTTGCAACACTCATTTTTACAAGGGGTCATCGTGGGTAATGGCTATTACCGGTCCGTGTTGTCGGACGCAGCTTGTCTGTGTTGTGTAAAACAATAGAACTAATTTTACGCAGCACATGTAGGCCACAGAAATACAATCAATCTCACCTGAAAAATGATCAGTGAGTCAATTATGCACGGCAGTCTGTTCTCATCTGAAGCACCAGCATAATTAAACTGATATAAAATATCATTAGAGGTGACAGGCTGGTAATTGACTGCTCTTCCAGTGAGAAGCTGCCTCAACGCAGACGTCTGCTGTCACTCTGGACAATGATGCCATCTAGTGACAGGACTCGGAATTCATCCGCAAACAGGTGAAGCTTCAATCACACCAAAGTAAGATGGTTGATTGCACTACAGCGTACATCACATTTATTGCCAATGTTATTGATATATCACTCTGTGTGGAATCACAAGCTGTACAGTATTTATGGAGTTTCCTGCAAAGAAAACAAACTTTTCAGTTATTGATATCATAGCAGACCTTCTGAAGGCACTGAAACATTCAAAGAACATCCACTCAATATCTCTCAAAAAGTAAATCTAATATTGCGACATATAGCTCAGTTATGATTTGTCACCATATCTCAATAAGCAGAAGAGGACAAATGCGGATGAGAGGGAAGTGGTAGAGCTTTACACAGGACTTATTCCTAGATGTTTGGAAATGTCTGACAGAAGGCAAATGAAAAAAAAAAAGGTTAACAAAAAACATCACTACACAGGAGCAGCTTTAGCCTTAAGCTGGGGAAACCACAACATCAGTAACATCAGAACGGGGAACTACTTTACTAGAGTAGAAGTTGGTGACATTGAGGACAAATATCTAAAAACTCCCAACAAAACTCTAAAAATATGAAAGCAGATCTACAGCATCCCACCAAAGTCCTTAGAGGAAAAGAATATGGAGTGTAACACAGCAATATATCAGGCTCCAGTCAGGTGGTTTTCAGTAGTCATACTCCTTATCAATGAACTTGGCCATAGTGGATAGCTGGATATTTGTGGTGCCCTCATAAATGGTGCCTGCACATGGAGACAAAACAAAAGCATTTGAATGAATTCCTGCCGTGCAAAACAAGTTTAATGTTGTCAGAATCCCCTGCACAGTACGTGAATCTGCAGCTTTCACTCTCGGGAGACAAGGGGGCTTATTATGCGGCCGAGTCTGCCGGTGCTCCAGCTGGAGAATTGCGTAGCCAAAAAGGTGGTGATGAAAGGAAAAGACATTTTAGCCCTGGCAGCTTCCTTGGCTGTGCGTCGGTATAATGGCACTCTAAAGGGGTCAGACAGGGGAATTCCTGCAGAGTCCGATTACAGCCACTGCTATCAGCCCTTCTCTCCGCCCCACTCTGGTCCAATCACAAACAGCTACACCTGACCTTCCTGCAGCTCGTGAGTTGTGTCCTTTCCACACTGTAGCTTCAGGCGCAGTTACCTAAAGCGCCCTGTAATCTAACAAACACAGTCCAGTCATGCTCACCAATTTTACAGTCTCTGTAGTATTTTTCTATGGGGTAGTCTTTGGTGAAGCCTACCCCTCCCATCCATTCGATGCATTTAGATGTGGTAAGAGTTGCAACCTGAGGAAGATAAAACATAACAGATATTATAATGACTTTAATTCGACCAGAAAGATGCTTCACTGAGACTGAAAACATCTTTATACGAGTTTCCTGCCAGATATCAGCACCACATAGGATAACATAGACACCACAAAAGACTTAACACATAAAGAGTTTGCACAGCTTTATAAGAGTAGAATTCAAGCACCTTCAAGGCACATTTCCAGACTCTCAAGGCCTTTATCATCACATCTAAAATTGTTGCTATAAATGACAACAAACAAACGGGACAGGATCGTTTTATTTCAAATATTAAAATGAATTCATAAAAACATAAAACAAAGATAGCCCTGATGATCACGATATATCCTAGAAATAAACAAACAGCTCCTAGAGCCTCTAAGAACAGCCTCCTTGTATTAAGCTGTAGTGAGTGAATCAGGAAGCTCACCTCCGCATTGAAGTATTTAGCCATGCAGGCCTCCTTAATGAAAGGTCGGCCAGCTTCCTTCAGACGAGCAGCATTGTACGTCAGCAGCCGACCAGCTTCAATCTGTGTAGCTACGTGGGCTATTTGGTGCTGCATGCCCTGGAACACAAAGAGTACCATAACAACATTACTGCTGGGCTCCAGAATAATGTGAATCATCACAAACATGTTCAACTAAAAGGGAATGGAATATATTTTGGATCGTTCACCTGGAAGTCAAAGATACGTTTTCCAAACTGCACCCTCTGTCTGGTGTACGGAACAGTGTGGTCAAAGCAACCCTGTGCAAGCCCAAGCATCTGAAACACACAGACAAAGTTTCAACGTTAACACTTTGGAATGTTGATTTGAGCACATTTAGCTTGTTTTAAATAATTTCAACTGAAAATGCCTCGTGGTTCACCTGAGCAGCAATTCCAATCCTCCCCTCATTCAACATTCCTATGGCATATTTGTACCCATGACCAATCTGTCCCAAAATGTTCTTCTCTGGTATCTACGACGGAGAGCACAAAGTTAGTCCAAGTCTCCGTAAGCTTTGTTTCACACTGGTCCGGTACAGTGTGGTTTGGATGTACCTTGACATTGTCAAAGTTCAGCGGGCAGGTGGAGGACGCGCGCAGGCCGAGCTTGTTCTCCTTCTTGCAAATCTCCAGTCCCCCTGTGTCCCGGTCCACGATGAAGCAGGTGATGCCTCTGTGTCCCTGTCAATCAAAAGTCCCTTTGTCTTTACATTTGTAGACTAGGGAGGCACACGTTTCTGTCGAGCATGAAACGTCAACCGTGTGTCAGTGGTGGAGTGTTAGTTTGTTCAAGTACTGTACTTAAGTATTTTTACTCTATACACTATTATTTCACAACATAAGTTACTAGTTACTTTGCAGGTTCAGATTACTAATACAAAAGATAAATCAACTAATAAACTATGATGTAAAATCATACAGTAATCTACACAGCAGTATATAAAGTATGGTCATTACAATTAGCTCCACCTTTACCAGCTGCAACATTAAAGTGACATACACATTAATACATCACTAATTATATTCCAGTAATATAGGATTTATGATTCTGAAATGCCATTCAGCATAATATGTACTTTTACTTTTGGTCCTGTAAATATATCTTGATGTTAATACTTTTGTACTTTAATATTGTAACAGTAATCTTGTCTGTAACAGAGTATTATTATACTGTAGCATTGCTACTTTGACTTAAGTAAAACATCTGAATTCTACTTCCACCACTGCAGGGTGTGCACAATATGAAAGACAAATCAGTACATTGTAATGGAATCTAATACAACATGCCTATGATGAGTACTATTGAGGATTTGTTTAGCTTTTGTTGAGACTGTGTTAGAATCTCAATGTAACTCTACGGTCATTTCTGTGGTATAATGTGTGATGTCGCTGTTTTGGATTACATATTTATGGTATTCTACAGCTGAACTGCATTCACGTAAACAGGAAAAACTGAATGTTTTTCTTTATTGCACATCATCGTTGTGACGTGAAACGATGAGATTTCTATGTTAAGATCTTCCCAGAGAAATACAATATATAACCGAGTAAGGGCCGACAACAGGCAACAAGAATAGAAAGATGTGCAGTTGCTCACAGCAGAGGGGTCTACATTGGCCATCACTAGGAAAACGCCTGCATTCTCTGCGTTGCTGATCCACATCTTGGATCCATTGATGATGTAATAGTCCTTGTGTTTTTCAGCACGGGTCTTGAGAGCAAAGGCATCACTCCCAGCCTCTGCTTCAGAGAGGCAGAAGCTTCCAATCTGTGTGACATGACACAGGTATAATACAGTGCAGCATACACACAGCCAGCCAAGAGAGAGCACCCTTTGATCCACGCCACAATAACAATGCAGTGTTTTGATGCCACGCACTGAGAACGTGGACCTGCTCACCATGTCGGTTGACAGCCGGCTTAGGTACCGCTCTTTCTGAGCAGGCGTGCCCAGTTTGGCAAACAGTGTGTTGATCAGTGTGTTCTGGATGTCACAGAGCACGGCCACGGAGGGGTCCACCTTCGCCAGCTCCTCAATGACCAGAATGGAGGAGAAGAATGAGGAGCCAGTGCCGCCGTACTCCGGGTCAATCTCAATGCCCATCAGCTGTAAAAATTCAATATCAGTCACTGGATAGAAAGAAAGAAAAAAAGACTGACACTGAATTAATTGTAACGACACATCTGTTCATTCAAAATGAAATGAAGTACATACACCCTGTTCAAAGAGAGATTTGATCACTTCCTCGTCCATGGAAGAATTTTCATCCATCCTGGACACAAACGGAGCAATACGCTCTTGTGCATATTTTTTCACTGTCAAACAACAAGACAGATGTTTAGTGTTTGAGGAATGCATGTCTGCAGCAGCAGTGGGACACGTGTCACCAGATCCACAGCTCACCTGCCTCCCTCATCATGCTCTCCTCCTCTGAATATGTTTGAAGGGGAGGAAAGGACACCACGTCTGCTGCCTGGTCTGAAGCCACATCTGAGGCAGGTCTGTGGGACATGCTCCTCCATCCAGCCTGGCGTGCCCCCCATGGTCTACAGATCTGCCTGCAAGACTGGAGACAGCACCGACAACAATGCGCCAGTGGAAAGTGCACAGTTTGAATAACAACACGAATGTCTCTACTAGTGATCTGCTACTGGCGAGTTTGTGAAGAAACAAGTTCGTTGGCGCTCTTGAAGCTAGCGCTAGCCGCCTTTTAGCTAGCAACGTCACGTCAGCAAGAGCTGGACAGGTTACGTGCTTCAAGGATAACGGGTTGATACAGTGGAACACATGTTAGCATCAGTGCAGTAACCCCCTCGGATGTATATAACTATTATCATAATATTCATTCTCACCTTTGAGAAAATCCTGACTAACTGGGGAGCCATGATCTGAAATGACGCCGAGACGGAGCGGACAGGTCAGGTGACGCAGGAAACACGTTAGGTACTGAAGAAGTCTTCTGAAATGAGAGGAAACATAACCTAAACGACGTGACGGGACATTTGTGTCAGATTTATGTTTTCACCACTGATGCTTCTTTTATAATTAGGCGAATGTCTTCTTCTTCTGGGGTGAGTACGGGTGCCTGGCGGCGCGCTGCTGCCTCTCACAGGTCGGGATTCATCTGCACTTCGGAGTGATTCTGTTTCCACAGTGGCGTCGACTGTTTTCACAATACTTCACTAACTTGACTGTCCTATTTACCAGGATATATCCATGTCGATGTAGGCTACCTAAAGCTAATATTAGAGCTAACCTTAGCTAAAATGGTTATTTTTGACCGTAGCCAGTCTAACCAACCAAATAATACTTTCTGGGCATGGCAAATTATTTATTATTGCCAATAAATACTTGTTGTATCATCGGGGTTTTCTCTCACAATGATCACTCTTCGGATAGTCAGGGTATGTATTGATTACGGCTCTCTGCCAGGAGGGGGCACTATATACATTGAGTAGTTTGTTCTCATCGACAGCAACAGCTACTAAACCCAGAGCTGTGATACTGTATTACACACCTGTCTGTGTTAGTAGGCAACTGCGAGTGGCACCCGACTGTTTTCTTATATCTTATATCGAGTTTTGATATAGCAAATTACTACAGTTATGTAACGGCTAGAGAACGGTATGTTCCGCCGGTGCACGGATACAACCATGCACTGAACCATTACAAGCAGCAACTTCGACATCGGCGCTACTGACAAAATGTTTACATGTGATGCTGCTTTCAAATGCCCCCCGTACAGTCAGACATTCAACCTTTATGGTTGTGTATTAGCGTTAATGATAAAATACTGAGTAAGCACAAAACAAGGTGCCAGGGACGATGTTCTTTATCAATAGGTTTAAACACAAATTATAAGTTCTCTGCTGTATATGACAGAAAGGCATGTTGATTGTGAAGAAATGGCTTTTTATATTTTAAAGACGGTGCCATATGGTGATTGCATAACAGGGACGAACAAAAGCTTCTTTGCTTCCCGGATAACATAGAAAATGTACCACTTATTTTAGAAGCGTTCTTAAGATTCGTTCGTATTATTATTCGTATTATGTGCAAAGTCGATGGACAAAGTATTTCCGACAGTACCCGAAGGCAACTGTTGCATTTGTGGGGACACGGAACACAGATGTATCAAAAAACGGAAGTGTTCCCTGGTAATATTTTAGAACGGATATTTTATCCCGAGAAACCGATTTTCACACGTTTCTCTGCTAAGCTATAATGCTACTTGGACGCTGAAAGGTAAGATATGAACTGCTTTCAGGATGGTGTTAGATAATCAACGTTAATTCTAATGAAAATTGCCGTAAGGGTCAAGCTAGCGAACATAGGCAACGTTAGCATTGTGGTTAATAGCTATGAGCTAACCATTAAGATGTTTTAGAAGCAGCTACGTTAGGTAGTTAATTTTGGTTATTACCAGCTGTTACACATGGACGCAGAGTTGTTACATGTCTGACTATCAAATGATCTCTTCCACACAATTTCAGGTGAAATACAGAAGGGTGAACATGGAAGAGATAAAAACCGAGCCTGTGGATTTTGTGAGGGAATTTCAAGAATACCTGACACAGCAAACTCAGCACGTCAACATGATCTCAGGCTCTGTTTGCGGAGAAAAGGAGTCAGGGGAGCCCTTTCCAGCCGGTGGGAAGGGAATTTAATACATTATACGGCAATACATCGCTGATAAGTAGAGTAGCATCTTAAATTCATTGTGCGTTTGGTTTTAGTTGCCCTCAGGAGTGAGCAGAATGGTCTGGACCCTCCGTCTGTGGAGGTGAGCCTGTCAATGGAAGATGGGTCTGATGTGCAGATGGACGGCCTGGAGAGGACCTGCGATGGAAAGTACAAGTGCAGCTACTGCAGCTATGCCAACAAGGGCATGGCTCGTTTAATAGAGCACATCCGCATCCACACAGGTCAGTGTTTCCACTGCATTCATTCACTGAGGTAACACCATGTCTAAAAACATCTGCAGGTAATCCAGACACACTGCGAGGGACTGTTATACAACAGTGGTTTAAATTAAACATTTGTGAAATGTATGTGTAAAATGTCATATATAGGCCTATGTTGATTTTTGAGAAATGCTTGATGATGAAATGATGTTTTAGTGTGATTTACAGTTTACCTACATCAACTAGACATTTGAGGATGAAATACTGGAAGATTATCTTCTTGCTATCTCTTTGTCTGTATCATCCAGCCTCCTTTTTGTATAATCCCTTGTGCAGGACACATCCTACATTGTACTAACTGCCTCACCATTCTTTCACAGTAAACAATGTTTGGTAATAATATATTGTAACTGCAATGATGTCCTCTTCTGATTGTCACCCAGGAGAAAAGCCTCACCGCTGCCAGCTGTGCCCATTTGCTTCAGCGTATGAGCGCCACTTGGAAGCGCACATGCGCTCGCACACGGGAGAGAAGCCGTACAAGTGTGACCTCTGCGCCTTCCGCTGTAGCGACCGCAGCAACCTGTCTCACCACCGCCGCCGCCGCCACAAGCTTCTGCCCACAAGGGTCGTCCGCTCGCCGTTTTCCAACAAGAGAATGTTGAGCTCCCTGCAGAAGCGGACCGGCTCGCTGGGCTTCAGCAGGAGACTGCTCCTCAACTTCAACCCTAACTCCATGGTGATGCCAAAGACGGATTATCTGAATGACTTGTCCCACAAGATCCACCACCATTTGAACAGCAGCGAGTTTAAGAACCATCCCAAGTTGGATGACAACGATAGTCGCAACAAAGGTGCCAATGGTTTGACTTTTAATAACCCGCTTGACCAGCTGTCTTCACTTGCTGGCCAGTTGGCCGACCTTCACCCTGATTCTCAGACTCCTGCATCCCCAGACAGGGAGTCCTTAATAGACGAGAAGCCCATCCTCATACAACAGGTCTCTAGTGAAAATGCTGTGGTGTGTTTAAACAGAGTGCAGACTTTACCCTCTAGAAAAGGATCTCCCACCTCAGGCCACGGGAATTGCAGTCCTGTCCCCGGCCCCGGCTTTGAGAACAGCATGAACGCTCTTAGTGCAAGTGTTAGCAACAGCCAGCCGAGCACACCCGCCCCTGCCGGGACCACACCGGACCAACAGCTCTTACATAAATGCCAGCATTGTGACATTCACTTTCTGGATAATATCCTGTACACCATTCACATGGGCTGCCATGGCTACGAACAGCCATTCCAGTGCAACATCTGCGGTCACACGTGCGTGGACAGATACGACTTTGCGTGCCATTTTGCACGTGGACAACATAAATGATTCCTTGCACCATATCTGCATATGGAGTCTTAGATCCTGGCGTTTTCATGCTTGTACAGCATCTAAACATGGTGCCGCTGATTTACATTTTATATTTTTGTTAAGCAATGTTTACTCTTCTTCTTCTTCTTTACTACTCTTCTTAATATTGTTGCTTTACTGCAGTCCAACATGGCTTTTCATGTTAGTTTTGGATTCATAAATACCATGGGTGGTCAAAACCACACAACCATCTTGCAATGCAACAGCTCTGCAGGAAAACTACACTATAGCCACTATAGGAAACATTTGAAATAAAATAGCAATTGACAGTATTTGACACCAAAAGCTGATGATGACACCAACTTATCACAATCCTGGTCGCTCCATAGGCTGCATAGGGTGTCAACCAAATCAATCAGTAATATTTTAGATGGATTTTAATAGTTTGTTACTAATTTATAACCATGAAACATTTTTCTAGAAATATTTATTATTGTCTTGTAGTTTTGCAGTGCAGTACATACCAGTTTTTAGTACATCTAATTTCACTGTAGTCACTTATTTGTATAGTAGCAGATGTTGAGACACTGTAAACATCCCTGTGACTAAGGTGTAATGTAAAGTTACTGTTTAATTCAATTAGTAGCATTTAATTTGTGTAAATCTTGGTAAGTAAAGACTTATTCAGCTGGTTGACTTGTTTGTATGATTATCTTGAACAGAAAGGGACATTTTCAGTCTCAGGTATATCGTGTATAAAAGATTCTGTTATCTGGACAATATTTCACGCAATCTTTGCAGAGACCATTTAAATGACCACTAGTGTATCACTGTATCTTGAGTTTGAATACATTTTGAGTAAAGTTTGGCTTAAACGTTTGTTTAATTACTAGATTTTATTTAAGTTTTTTAAGTTTTACTTTCTGACACATTGGTATACAAACTGAAAAGGTGACCAGCAAAAGTAGTTATTTACATTTAATTAAGTACAGAGTATCACACATTCACGTGACTTTTTATGCGATTAAATCTGCCTTTGTGAAAATAAAAAGATTTGCGTCATTTGTTTTCATTTATGATTCTTGAGAGGATTTCCTTTTTCTCACGATTGAAAACGTCCACTGCCGTTTTCACCACAAGTTGTACATCAATGTCCTCTTCTTGAGTGAAAGGCACTTCCTGAAGCAACTGTCTCCGCAGGCTGTGCAGAAATGTTGCTTTGGATTCATTTAGCCAAGCAGCCAAAGACCTCATGTGCTCAGCGGCTACGTGGTTTTCTAAAGATAAGGTGACAAAATTGTCATTTTTCTTGGCTGCAAAGGACAAACTAAAAATGTCAAATGTGTAGCTTTAATGAAGCTCACCACTGACCTCTTGCAGTCTTCATGGCTTCAGAGACGAGGCGTCGACAGGCCTGGTCGGCCTGGTGAACCACACTAGTGGCGCATTTCAGGCGGTCAGCCTCCTGCGCAGCATGAGACCACAACACAAATAAGTTCTCCACTTCTGCAGTTGCATATTAAAAATCCACTCTTAGCAGAATTGACTGGAGCTTCGTTGACACACCGTTTGTTCTGTGTTGTCCTCAACGGGGCTCAGCGGGTTTCTCAGTGCAGAGGAGATCAGATCCATCACCCTCTGGCTGAGGAGAAGCAATGCACGAAGAGAAGCAGACACAAAATACAAAAAATACAAATGAATACCAGATTAATGAACGTGCTGAACATCAGTAACAAGTGTGTATAACTGCTCATTCTGCTGTCTTACATGTCACATTTGGACAAACTATCTGTGGTGTTGATTAAAAGGCTGTTTGTTTCCCATGAGTTCTTCTGTGGATTTGGAGACTCCAGGCGCTTCACCATCTCCAGTATCACCTCAGTGGGAATGGGTTTAGACCTGCTCTGGTTTCTGCTGATGCAAGATTCCAAATCACACTGCAGATACACCTGGCAGAAACCCAGCGAATCTAAAAAAACAAACAAACTGAATTCAACAATGGGACACTGTTTAGAAGGCACATGACTGGTTTTGCGTGTTTTATCCCATAAGTTTTCACATTTATTTCTTGTCATCCAGACAGCCACTGGTATTTTTTCATTATGTTAAAACAAATGTACTTAGAGTCTTAAAACTTTCCTGAAATCAGTACATCAGACTAGTAAACATTTAGTTGCATTAGTTGCCATTAGTTTTTGAACGGTTTTGAAAATATTCACTGGTGAATTCGGGTGCTTGCAAGAGGCTCCAATCTTCCCGGATTTCATGGTTTTGATATGTTTGAGATAGCAAATCAATAAAAAAAAAGCTTATAGTATGCTTTAAAAATGTTTAAACTGATATCTAAAATGTACAGTATTTGTACTAAAACATGCAAAACTACCAGTGTGGTCCCTATTGAACACACGTTAGTGGCATGTGCTGTAGACAGAAAACAGAGCGCTTACACTTTCTTGCAAGTTGGTACACTTCATATCTCATGCTTGGATAATAGAAGTTGTCATCCAGCAGAAAGAGACATGGTGCCCGGTCAGCCTGAGAGCTGTCCGGTGCTTCAGACTGCAGCAGAGTTTGAATGCACTGTTCCCATGCAGCCCTGTTGATCTGACAGCTGCTTGGCAGCTCTGCCAAAACTTGAGGTTTCTTCAAGAACTGCTCAATGTACAGCAACACTGCTTGTCTGTGCAACTTCCATCCAGTGTGCTAGAGAGGGGGAACAGTTCTCCAGTCGGTCAAACCTTTTAAATGCATGCTGAAAACATGAGGCTGAATTTACATTGGTATGGCACAAAACACACATACCCAAATGAGGAGAATGGCTTAGTGTCTCTGGTACTTGGTGTTTATTTTTATGTTTGGTCTATAAAATGCTAGGAAATAGTTGCCCATCACAAGTTCACAGGGCTTAAGTTGACATTCAGATTCCTTTTTTTAATCCAACTACCAGTCCAATTGGGAATGTCTGTTATTCTCACAACACAATTATTGTCACTTTTCATAGTTCATCTCCCGATATTCTTAACATAATATTGGTAGTTTGCAATTTAACAAAATAATTGGCATTGTGCTATTCTACTAGTTTTAGATACGGTCTTATCAGCTGGCACTTTTGAGAGTTGCTTTATAGATAGGGACCATATAATCAATTTAAATAATAAAAAAATCTGCCAATTTAAGTTCAACTGTCTTTACCATTTCTTGTAGTTTAGCACAGTCATCCACCACTGTGGTCTGAAAAGCACGCTCCGGGATCAGGTCATCATACGGCACCACAGCGGCTCTCCACCCGTGCTGTGCGGCGGTGTCGAGGACGTGGCGGGCCAATGTGGACTTGCCAGCAGCAGGAAGCCCGCAGAGGACACACAGACATGCCGGAGCCCGGCCGACGCCTCCAGATCCCCCTGCTGCCATGCGCCACAGAGTCCCGCTATAAAACCCAGCTCTTTGCGTGGTCTGGTAGCCATTGGGGGCTGCAGGGGAACGCTAACTTCCGCATCATGCCGCGTCTAAACAAAATGTATACACGTGACTTCCGGCAACATTGCTTTCAAATTAAAAGTCCACCGTGAAGCAAGATAAAAGAACCATGGGTGTATAATAACTTATAATACATCAATAAAAATAACGGACCATGTCTTGGGGTCGGAACCCCTCAAAGCGTCCAAGGAAAAAAATCGAGAGGTGACCAGATACTAATGTGTAGGCCTACTGTTGGCTGAACTTTATTTCTCCTTTCTACACTGCAGCTGTGATGAGGGACTCCATTATTTTAAAGGCTCACAAGCAAAAAGAATTAGGAGCCACTGGTTTAGGGACTGTCAGCTAGGTGTTTGGCCAATATGTTAACCACCAGCTGATTGGAGAGGCAGTTGCTCAGTCTGTTCAAGCCACACACAAGAGCATGAGTGGTTGATAGTCATTTATTCTTTATTCGGGGAGAGCAGTGACACACCCACAAGGTCAGGGCCATTTCCATGATTCATCAGCGTATTACACAAACTACAGCTAACACCTACACTAATAGCACAGAAGCGTTGCAGTTCCAAAAAACTCAATCTCAAATGAAAAAGCTTGAAACCCATTGCCTGATACATCTTTATTACAATAAACCTTCATGAAGTCAAAATTCACAAAATCTTTTAAATACTAAAAATTTGTAGTAGCATGAAATACAAAGGATTTGGTGACTTAATATTTTATGTGCACTTATGAGTAATAAACAAAAATCCAGCAAGACATACATTCAAATAAATATTTACCCGTTTACCTGCCTCATCCACGACCATGTTACTACAGTTGACCTTACAAAGGTGCTGGCAACAAGTTACAGTGAGTCTATTATCATCAGTGTTAAAACAATTGTCTCTTCATACAGTGTTGAGCTAAACTCCACATACTCACATTACAATTGCAAATATTTAGTATAAAAACAATCAGGCAAGCGGCTGCCTGGGCGGGATTGGTTTGGGCACTCCGGGGCCCTGGACATGTGCTGCTGGTTGTGCAGGTGCAACACTTGCATCTGTATTCCAATAATCTAGTTCTCCATACCTGAAACTGACAAGTCAGTTCAGTTAAGCCAGTTATACAGGTGATTGTGCACAGAAATATTCCATTTCCATCTGTGTGTGAGGGCAATATGCATCAAGTGTAATTAAAAAATTACATTCTTACCCAGAGATTGGAACTGAAGTAGCTGCTGGATATCCAGGCTGGAATTAGAAGAAAATAATAAAAATAAAAATAAAAAATAAAAACATTTATCATTATCATTTAAGATGTGCTATGTACCTCTTTGGATAGATTTGCATCTGTCTGTGTGTGGCTGAGTAGTCACGTAAAAAATATAAAAAAAATATTCCTACAGCAAAATCAACATGCAGTCATAATTATAAAAGTGTATTTATATTTACCGTATCATGGGGGGCCTGTGGTGGAGGCTGAGTTGTGGCACTTGTCTGAACATTGCTGTTTGATTGGCCATTTACATTTCGGGCGTTACTTGACCTGTGAAAGCAAAAAAACCACACCAACATATAAAAGGTTTTTAAAGTGGGAGGCAGGCCTCCTCAGGGGGGCTCCTAAACGTTTCCATGTGCATGATTTGGTTAAAGAGGCTTTAGATATACAGTCGATTTGGGGGATGTTACCGTTTTTCCCGAAGTCAGAAACTAATTAATGCCACAAGACAGACTTTGTTTTTTTTATGTATTTGGTGTAGTCTGAAGTTATGTCAAACAGAAGTATTAGGCTATCTTGTCTCAATTGGTGAGTGTCTATTGGATCAAAAAATCATATCAGTAAATTCTTAATTGGGGGTGGGTGGTGGAAGTGATGTTTACTTGGAATGGCTGGCGAGGCTTCCTTTTAGGCAAGGGTCCAGGGACTCTCTCCTGAAGACATAGAGCAGCACCAGAATGACAAGGACCAGAAGAGGAACCACCAACAGGAAGAAGATCAACAGGCCGTTCCTGAGGGAGTAGTCTGGGGCAGAAGAGGTCATGTGTGAATAAAGAACATTAAAGTACATTTAACTGCATTAGTTACACCAAACGTGTATTCCTAGAAGATTTAACAATTGATTCTTATTTTGAAGTGAGCCCCCCCATTTTCAAAGACAATACAATACATGCATGAACACATCAGGAGTTTATCATTTACTATGTAACTAATGTTAGTCTAACAGCTAAAACATCCGGTTCCTTCTGATCCAGCAGAAACAAATTCACATGACAAACTTTGATTATTATTCAAATGATGCAAGACCAAAACATATTCACACCTAGGAACAACAGACGTAATGAAGAAACCACAATGATTAATACATGAGTAATATGAAGCCCTGATGTGGGACTATAGGCCACACAACCTTGAATTTTTTTTAGAACTTCATTGCTAATTTCTATCTGCTGTCCCAATAAAAAAGTAGGGTGCCTTTTACTTTTTAATGCATCTTGAAAAATAAATTTATACAATTCATTTAAACCCACCTATCTGAGCAGGACCACTGTCTATGCTGCCACCTCTTCCTGACCTGTCACAGTAAGGCGGGCCCCACCCGTTTTCACAGTGGCAGTGCCCTAGGTTATTACATACCTGAAAGAGACATAACAGCAAAGTCAGACATGTCAATATTGGCTGGAAATTGAGTAAAGAAAGTAAATACTATCTTACCCCTCTGCTGTTGCAGGTGGTCTGAGCATTACAGGTCAGGTTGGGCAGCAGGGCAGAGGCGTTCACACACTGAAAGTTCAGGCAGGTCTGAGAGAGAAGACATTTTATTAATGCAATCAAAACGAGCCACGATCACATTTGTTCCTGGTTACATTCCTTCTTTGACGTGAACACTTCCTATAATAGTTTCTAGTCTTTAAAGTCAGTTAACCTTTCCTGTATCACAGGGGCTGCCAGGGTGAACATAGCCTGGATCTAGGACATCTGTGCCGAGGTTGAAGTCTGCGTTAACACACTTAGACCCTTGAACTATTTGGACACTGACTTGGGCACCGGTAGGGATCATGCTGAGGTCCACGTTAGTACACTGCACCTTTCCACACATGGCGTTTCTGCAGTGCAGGTTCAAGAGAATACAATCAGTTCCCACAGTTCTTAATTAACTAATCCATCCTCTAACTGACAATAAAGTTGCATTATTCAATGGATGAAAAAAAATGAAAAAAAACCCAGATTACTTACGCTGTACTACATTTGATATAGACTCCAATGCTGGTCATTCCACAGTTTCCAAATAAGTTTCCCCTTGTATTTGCATTTTGAAAACAAACATCATCTGCCTTTGTTGCTTGATCTGCCCAAGAGAGAAATTAAGAGAAGTGAATTAATATCTTTCCAGGTGACCACTGCCTCCTGGTAGACTTAGCTCATGTGTTATTGACTGCATTATCCATAGTTAGGGTCTAACACAAACAGATCAAAACTCATGCGTTTGTCTGGCACAGCGTATTAGTCACAGCAAGAAATTATGACACAAACCTCACTGTTTCTGGCATTTCATTTGCTGCAAGCATTATTGAATGTACCTGGTGCAAAAAGTTGTTGGCACTGGAAATCATACGTCTGGCATCGGCCCTCATAGCAGTAGGCATTATTGCAGGGCAGGCCGTCCATGACATAGAAGTCTCTGGGACAGAACGAACTGTTGCCATCACAGTATTCAGAAAGATCACAGATGTTGACAGACTCTCTGCATGGTGTTCCAGAAACTCGAATCTGAAATAAATAAAAAAACCAAAACAAAATCACATACAATAAAAAAATAAAAAAAATAAACCCCCACTGTTTTCCCCAAGTTAAATACATTGCTTCAATTAAGTGCAGTCATAAACTAGATAGCTCCGGCCTGAAGTCCAACATAATGCTGACCTGACATTTGTTGTTGCAGCAGCTCCCCTGAGCACAGGCAGCCCCGTGTGTAAATTTGCAAGTGGCTGCATCACAGCAAGGATTACTGCATTCCTGTATAAAATGGAAACAAACCAAAAAAAAATAAACACCACACTAAAAAGCCAGAAAAAGTACAAGAATTTGCTGCCAGAATTTATCAGTGAGGTTGTAACTTGATGCGTGTGCATTATTGTTACAAGACATTCTTGATTTACATAGAAATACTGATTATAACTCTAAACCTTGTTCTTTTATAAGTGCGTTATCTCATTTATAATACTGGTTTACAGTGTGTCAAACTTTTCCACTTCATATATTGCACATTTCTAGAGTGAAAGTAAATTACAAAGATATTCTCTAGAACTCAAACCCTACATTGTATCTGTACCATCAGTTACATTACAGCAAAATTATGTTTTATCCAACTGCATAACTACGTGCCTCTGACAGACAGTACTCTACCTGTGGTGTGCCACAGTCGCACTGCTCTCCTACATCCAGCAGACCATTGCCACATACAGCAATACCAATCACATTTGCTGGGGAGGGTATATTTCTCAGACACACGCCTCCTCCACGTAAGATCAGCGCCTCAAAGTCTTGTTCACTGCAGTTGCTGAAAGTGGTGGAACCACTACAGAGTAACAGGATAAACCATTAGTGATACAATCTATTTGAACAGACCTCACGTTACTAAACAATATTTGAACATAGAACAGAGGACATTTTGTGTCAAATGAACAGTAATTAGCAGTTCTTTGGATGACGTGGCATTTTAGGAGCCCACACAAAAACATGAACAAATACACAATTATATTACTACAGGAGCCACCAGTCCCAAATTATGGTAGAAAAGAAAAATCTTTCAGGACATTGAGGGCTTCACACAAAAGCAAATCAGCACAAAGTTTGGATATTGTTAGATTACAATAGGCTACATTGCTATATTCATTAGAGAAGAGTAAAAAGTTTAAAAGATCATTTGTTTGTTATTCCTTGATAAATGGACTGAGTTTATATGCAACTGCAGTTTTCAGTACAATAAATGTCTCCAAAGAGGCTAAACTCAGTTGGAAATATAAAAAACAACAAAAGTGCTGTCTGTTAGTTTTTACATAGCAAAATACAGTGTAACACTATGGCTGTTGTAAAAGACACCAAAAATATTACTTTATGTAGGACTACTGCGTTTTTCATTTCATTGTAAGGGGTTAGGAAATATTTTGTGGAAGAACAAGTGTTACCTGGCAGAGGCTGACATGATGCAGCTTCCTCCATTACATTTGCAGCGGCCATTATCATGATTCATGCCCAGGTTATGGCCCATCTCATGGGCCACCACAGTGGAGACATAAGGCAAGTTGGTGCCACTGAACTGTGAAAACACACCCAGTACATTCAGTGCTACATACCTAAATATATAATCTAAAAATGTGATAATAAAAACCCCCATCATCACAATGCAAAGAATGTCAGGAATCTAATAACGCAAACAACATTGGTCATGGAGTCTAACCTGTTCGACTCGTGTTACTCAGAGTATGTGACAAGGAACTGCAATTATACAACCTTGCATGAATAATGCAGATAGTATCAGCTCATGCTGCCAAAGCACTAAGGTGCCAGCTGGTGCTAGAAGTTAAAAGGGAGTTTAACTAACCACATTTATTCCTCCAGAGTTTGATGCGGAGCAGACGGTGCCCACGAAGGCCATTCCTAATATACCTCCAGGGTATGCACCGGGCTGACCACTAAAACAAGTGGACCAAGAAACAAATCACAAATCTACATTTCCGAAACAAAATCGGACTATGTGGCTTGTATCAAGCAATGCTATCTGATGACATCATTGAAAACAAAGAAGACAAAAAACACACATTACTTACACAATGAGTTGACTAATGTCATTCCTGATTATTGGTACCAGATAAGTCTTCCTCCACGTAACAAAATTCCCCAACACATCTCCTGCAGTGCCATTCACACTAAAGGGATTACTATCCTTAAAAATCACCAGGCCCACCAGCACAATGCGTATATTCAGCAGCTTATAATACTAGAACAGAACAGAAAATAAAAGCAGAAAATTATAAAGCATAGCACAAAAACATTAGAATGAATTAGAATTAAGTATACTTTTTTTACAAACATCTTGAAATCTCACCCCGTCCAGTAGATTAGCCATTTCCACCATTTGATATCGTATCGCCGTCTCATTTTGTTTCATTAAATTGTACTGTAAATACAATTAAAGACAATAATTTTAAAAAACTATTTCGTAACAAGTACGGTAAACTGGTTAATACATTTTCACTATATTCCACAACACAGGAAAAGCACTGCACACAAAAAAGCAGATTCCCAACTACTACATGGTGAATGAGTTAGTGTGAAAGTGCTCATCATTTGAATCTATACTAAAAAAAGAAAACCTGTTGCAACCAATTAATTCTAATTCATAATTCAATAATTAATCCATAAACAGATACCCACTCACCCTGAGATTATCGACAACCAGCACCAATTCCACATAACTGGTTTGAGGTAAATTGCGCTTCCTCTGTTGAAACAACAAACAGTAAAGACGGAATTGCAGTCGTTTAGAACCTCTGTTACTTTGAATTTTAAAACCTGTTCACATTACAAATACAAGTTCAGGTAATGTAGTGATCATCCTAACCCGCAGCAGTGACGTCAGCGATCTGCCAGGCTCAAAGGGTTCATAACTTTGCGTCGATGTTGCCTCATTGACGACCCCACAAGTGACGGGATCTGACTCAATGTCCTTCAGTAGGTACAAAAGGTGATCGTTGGTGTCAGACTTTGGCACAGGCTCCAGTCCGTAGGTGTCATTTCCAAGGAGTATCACACCCCTACAAAGATATAATGCATTCATTTGGACAACAAAATATCTTGAAACAATAGCACAACGTGTTCCTTTAATCCATTTCTCACTCAAAACAGGAACAAGAAACTACTGATCAAACCTGAGGCCAGAGCATGTGCTGAGCGCAACCACTGAATTCTCATATCCCTCCACCTCTCCGTGGTAATAGCAATGCTCCTGGGGGGAAAAAAGTCAGAGATTGACGTTCAAACCACCCTATGAAATGAAGTGTGAAAGTGTAAAGTGAAAGTGTTACCTTACCTCTTTTGGCTGCGATGACTTGTGGTTCCCAGTGTCGTCATGTAAATATTGAACAAAGTCTGGGTGTAAAAAGACTCTGACAAGAAGAAGAAAAAAAATGCATGTCTAACCTGAAGCACCAACAAGGACAGTAATATCAGTAACATTAACAGCCCTAACTATACCTGTTTTTTTGTAGATGAAGGATGTGCTTCCTGTTGTTTATGTTGAGCTCATATGATATTGTCTTCTCTTCATCTTTCTGAAATGGGTAAAAACAAGACGCCATTCTTAATGTTGTCATGTAAAAGTTTAAAAGATCGATTTCATTTAATTAGGGTTGTTACCTTACCTCTGTTGGTGGTCTGTTGATGCTCCTTGTCCATCTGTGAACCACCCGAGGATTTACAATAGAGTACTTGGAGACTTTTAAAGTTAGCCCATTGAAAATGTCTGGAAGAACAGTGAATACACAGAGAAATTGTAAATGTTGAGAAGGTATTCTGGGGTTAACGAGTGCCATTTCTCCTCAGGACACAAAACTCAAATACTTTAACTTTAACCTTACAGAAAAAAGGGAAATAAACTGATAAATACTCAGGCCTCTTTCTTCGGACTTATTGTAGGATCCAATTCCGTCTAAAACAACAACGTCGAAAAAAAGCTAATAAAATGGAGCATTCAAAACTCCATCTCTTTTGTAGACCACAAGCAGGTGTGGTGGTCAAAAAACCCCAATCAAAATGTCCAACCATCGTTGTTGGTAAAAAAAAAAAAAGAAAGGAAAAAGTTTTTTTTCTGTTCCATCGAAAGACTGCACATGTTACCTAAATCATGCCTCACCTTCATTATCAATCCCAGAAACGTAACACTGCAAGAAAACAGCGAATAAGATGTATTTTCTGACCATGATGCTGGTAAAAGTATCTAACTTGTTAAGTATCTAACCATTAAGCCGACGGCGTCTGCTGATGAATTCACGGTTCGTGCTTTTGCTTTCTTCTGCTGGTCAGGTGCGTCATGATGGGTGTGGTTAAAGACAGGTGAGCTAGAACACAAGACTAAAGCAATCCAAATGCAACGCTGGAGTGACAAGACAGTCAATATTTGTGAAAAGGCGTTACAAACAATTAAGATACATTACTATGGGTTATGCTGTAAGCCTGGTAAAGTATTAACTACCAGCAAACAATACGTGCTTTACTACTATCTGGCTATTCCTTGTTGTTGTTAATATAAAGATACAGTACGTCTGAAACGAAAATTGAGCTCTGTCCCCATCGTTCCTAAATCATAATGTCTGTATTACTGCAGCAAAAATAATGTTGAGAACAGCGTTGGAGATATCGCGGTATTGTAATAGTTGTTACGTCACTCGCACGCGGAAGTGTTTTGGCGTTGAGCAGCTGTAGTAAAAAGTACAATTATGCGTTTTAACATTAAGCAAAGACCAACATTTTTTTCTCATAGTGTACTTTGAAGCTATTTTTAATCGAAAGCGGTTACTCTATATACTACCTACTATCAACCAGGTTATCTTCATGTGTAGTCCAGAGCTAGTTAGCATGTAAGCTAGCTAATAACAATTGTTGGCTGTCAGTCGTTTCTAGACAATCTACAATCTACCAACCTGTCGTTTAACAATAACTAACTAGGACCTATGGTAGGTGACATAAAGAGAGCATTTACTGCATCATTGGGTTCTTATGCTTATTAATCTGGTAACGTTACTTAATCAGTCACATAGCAACACGGATAATTATGTCCCAACCTAAAGCACTGGTATGTACTTTCTTGATATAGATTGTCATGTATGGCTGCATACCACATTTTAAGATTTGCTCACCTGTTGAAGAAAGGACTGCCCAACAAACACGTCTGGACAAAACCAAATAACACCTTATTCGTGGTGTCAGCTCAAGTTGTTGTGTGAGTATACATTTTGTATCTTTTCATGTTTTAAACTGCCAAGACGAACCTCTTCTGTCTCAAAATAATATGGACATGCGTTGCTTTCTCATTCTGCAGAATGACTGCGCTTACAGACATTGAACCTTTAGCAAAGAGACTCAGGGTTGAAGTCAGTGCCCCAACATCCCCTTCATCTTCTCTAAAAGGTAATTTAGTTAGATAAAAATGTTTTGTTATTGGCTTCATTTTACTATATCCTTCTTTGTAAAACTTTTTTTTATTTATTCTTCAGGCCCATCTTTATGTATTCAGAACAGAGACAATGAGACAGTAGATAAGCAAAGGAGGCAAAACCACACAGAGAGCAAGATGGATATACGACCAAAGACTGGAGCAGATGGTTTGCGAGGTGTAAAGACAAAAGGTTGCCATCAAAGAATCGGCCCCAGACATCAACCGAAGCTCAGAAATACTCTTGAGCGATGGTTGGTTAAGCCCTCAAAAAAAAAAAGTCCAGCTGAAGTGTGCAACATCCAAGAAAATGTAGAAATAACAGATGGCAGTGGTTTAGAAAGCACCTCAGCTCAGTTTCTGGACTGCCAAAATGATGAAAAACCAACTCTGTCTGACCTGGATGACGAAACCCAACCCTTGACACCACAAGACCTGGATGAAGACAATCCTGTGTCACCAGCTTCCAAGGCTTCTGCAGGGAGTGATCTTATGCAGCCGCACCCCCTTAATTATGGTGGATTAGAAAAACAAATAACTGAAACATGCTTGGCAAGCTCAGAGGGCTCTGTCAAAAACAATACCAAAATAACAGACTTCTTTTCAGGGACCTCATCACCAGGTTTACACGTGAGTCGAGGCAATGCAGCTAAGTCTCCACAGAAACCAGATGCAGACAAGGAACCTACCCCTGCTGTTAGCAAGCTTGATGTGAAATGGCTGGGAACACCAATCAGTGAGCTAAAGAGAATGCCTGAATGTGGTGGACCACTTCCTCCACTGAAGGATGTTCCTGGCCAGCACACTGTGATGATAAGGGTTTGGGCAATTCTTTCATTTGTTATACTATTAACAGCACTTCAGGTGGTTACATCATAGAAACACAGAAACATACAGTGAGTTAATTGGTCAAACAATGGCTTTGTGGGTTACTGCAACATTGCTGCACTGTTCTAGTTTGTTTCTTTACCATTTTAGTACAGAACTGTACTGTCACTCTCACACACTATTTATAGTTTGTGATTGCTCTGATCCATGTTTATTTACTACCCACTTCACGTCCTTGTTTGGTGCAGAGTTATATATATTTTGTTAACCGGAAGTCTAATGTGACCAAACTCACTGCCCATGAGTTAATGTCAATGTCTCTGTCCCATTAAGGGTCTTCAGGAGGTTTCTAAATCTTTACTTTCTATGTTTTTGATGACTACAGAGACACAGTTAACTCTCTGATGAATTCTATCATTGAGCATGAACATAATGTCTCTGTGCGCTTATAACAACAACAGTTTGTATAATTAGTAGATATTTTTATAAAGACTTTCAGAATAATTTGTAAGCATGCAAAGCAAAAATATTAAAATACAGCAACATATTATTTCTCACAGATCTATATATAGATATATTTGGTTTATATGCACTAATTCCATTTGTTTCCATTCACTCCTTTTGACAGACAGACCTTCTTCAGAATGGTAAAGTCCCAGTTCCATATCCGGCTAAGTTTAAGGACACCTGGGATGATATCTATGTCAAGATGCCCTGTTCCAGTAGCAACCTGTTTCCTGTAGAAGACAAGGTAATGGTCCAAGTGTTTAGTGTGTTAGTCGTGGATTATGTTAGAAAGATATATATGTGCTAGACCACTTTTAATTGCACACATTGTACACCAGTGGTTCATTATGGGTAAACAGTGTAATCACATTATATGACTGACTGAAAGCATATTCAGTCTATTATTGCTACCAACGTGCATGATAGGATGGGCACTGTGATATTTAAAGGGTTGTTTGAAAGTGTTGAAATATCAATTTAGGTAAGACTGTCAGAAGTTTCCAGACTGGGGTTATAATTTTTCAGAGCAGATATTCTGAAATCTGTGAGAATCTCTGTCTCAAATCTGCTCATTCTGCTGTGCATGAATGAAACACAATGGGGTCCAAATAATGGTACAGAAATTATCAGGTATAATCCTTATTGAAGTAATTAATGAAATTACTGTGAGAATCTGGCACAACAACACAGCATTATTGTTCTTTGCACATGAAAAACAAACTGAATTCACTCTGCAGAGACTTAACACAATTTGTGCCTTCACAGGAAACGCGAGAACGGCAGAATAAGAGTCGGTGGGAGTTGATTAAGGATTCTTTAAACAAGAAATGTACAAGTCCAGTTGAGTTGAAGGCAAGTTTCATATTGTGTCCTTTTATTGGCAAGACCTAATGTATTTTGACATTATAAAACATGCGGAGAGGTGCACTACAGTTGTTGTTACCAGACTCTGCCATAAGATGGCGTTATGAGCTCAGAAACTGAGAGACACAGCCTTTCACAGTTTTGACATTTTGACAATTTGTTTGTTGGGTTAATATACACACACACACACACACACACGCACACACACACACACACACACACACACACACATATATATATATATATATATAGTAATTCTGACTTAAAATGCCAATTCAGAACTTTGCTTCTCCATTTTATGTAATTGTTGTATTTGTTTGTTACAGGATGCAATATTGAAATACAGTGCCTCACAAGCCAAGAAATGGGACTTCACAGCATTATGTTTGTACTGCAGTAAGGTAAACAATATACATATATGGTGTGATTACAGATTTCTTTATTAATATCACTGAACTGAGAAGCATTGAATACAGTTTCTTACAGGAAGTCCTTTAATATTGGCATGCAGAAATGTAAACACAGATGGACACTCATGTTGAAGATTTTTAGCAGTATACTAATCAAATGTCCAATCATGGCACTTGATTGCCCAACAGAAGGCATCGTAAACTGGTGTTTGTGCTTTTCACAGTGCTTGGGTCAAATGAAGTACAGATGGCTCATTAGTTAGTGATGTTAATGGAAGAAACAAAGCAATACAGATGTCACATTTAACATCAGATTAGATTTAGCTTGGCAGGAACAGTATTTAAGCGACATTGTGAATCAATCGATATTTAGGTTTAATATTGGCAGAAATTAGTCACCACAACTATGTAGCCGTTTTTCTCATGTTTGTTCTTGAAAATCCAGTCATGAATTCATACAGCACATACAGTATTATGAGTCAAATACTTATTTTTAAAGGAAATACTTGGGTAAGTGTGGGAATAAAGTTTAATACGAGATACATTACAAGGCTTTCTCAAGCAGCGTGCACCTTATCTTTTTGCAGCATTACATAAATAAAATCACAAGACTTGTGCACAGTTAAAAGAGCGTGATTCATTTATACGTATTTTATCTTCTTGTGTTGCCTGGACACTTCTGGGATTTCTGAGGCTCAGATTATAAGGTCGTATTTTAAAGGTGATTTATATTTATTTTCTTTTTTACTGTCCCCAGCGTGGTCATTTTTCTTACAGGCCAAGTGTAAAATAGGCCTGAGTTGCATCATGATAGCCAAAGTGCTGTTGTTTCATTGGTTGTCTTCCTCAGTCTCATTTGGGGCCCATCCATCATCTGCTGTCTTGATGCGCTCTGCGTCATCATGTGTAGAGGAGCAGGGAGGGCTTTACTACTGTCTGGCTCATGAAGGGTATGGGAATATTCCGTTTGGACAGACGGGCTGTGTTGTTATGAGTGTTTGATATTAGAAATTCTGAACCTGTCAGAGTACACACATCATAGGCTTTGTTTTCCCCCCTAGTAAGGGAGCACTTATCATACTCTGTGCTGCATGGCATCATCTAGAGTACATCAGTTACTCGTTTTTATGATATCTCAAGAAAAAAAGTACATTTAATGCTTTTTTTTCCCATTAATGCCGGTATGTCAAATGTTTCTTTCATTTGGCAGTAATGGATTTCACACAGGAGAATGTTGCAGCACTTCAGAGGCAAAGTGGGAGTCTAGAGAAATAATGTAATCCTTTGCCAAAAGGTCACCTTTAGTAACTTGTCAGAAATGGAAATGGCTGAAATTACATCCCATAGAATGCTTCAGTCCAGCCTTTACTGTTGAATCAATTGTGTGGCGTTGTCATAAATCATGTTGGAATGGGAATTTTATTAGATAAAATCTGAAAACGTTGAGAGGTTTTCGCCATAGGCCAAGTTCTGTTGTTGTAGCTGAATTTGGATTAAGTCAAGTCTACTGAAGTGGCAAAATTAGATTGTTGTCAGACTGCAAAATGCCCAGTACCATCGTATATATTAAAATAGAGTTGAATTGGAAGTGAGGTGCCACATAGGTTGTTGCTAATGAAATCAAACATTTGATCACTCGCTGTTTTGTTGGTAGAAGTGAAGATATATTGCTTGGTCATTCAGTACACTTTAAAACTATCATATTTGATCGTTAAATAGTGAAAATAAAGTGTCACAATTGTGTTTCATGTTAGAAACCTTTTAGAGACACATATGTCATTGTAGCTCACACAAATATAATTTTCTTTATTAATGCTCTATATTGCAATGTTGACACACAAACACACACACACACACACGCACTCCTCCTCTTAACAATAACTGTTTATAGCTTTTGCCCCTTACAGAATTTATTCACACCTCGACTAATGTAATAAATCTTTGTTTTAATTAGGCTACATGTATAGTATCTGTAATATATTGATAGGAAGCAGCTCATATAGCCCACAGACTATAGTGTTGGTGCTTGTAAACACATTTCACTTTAAAGAGCCAATCAGAGGATTCTACATGTTGGATTTATTTCCGGTGCTCCACACAACTGAAATGGGGAATAGCAAACTATGTAATGTACCCCATTTTTTACTTTGTTTCTCTACCCCTGCGGAGGCCAGATTGGAGACACTTTAGCAGGATGATTTTGAGTGTCAGAGAAAAGTAGACATGAATGGCATAGAGTGACGGTTCAGGCACCTTCATTGAATATTCATCTCGGCACGCACACCTCATGAATAACGGAAACACTGTTGATTGACAGCATCGGTTTTTGTTCATTCATTTCTCTTTCTACAGTCCAGCCATGTGTTGTATTTACGGTTATGAGCATGTAAGGGTTTTATTTTTACACGGCCACACATCCGCAGACGCAGTCCAGCAGATTGCTTTACTGCTGCTTCGACCTGTGGGGAAATCTTTCACTGCTCACACCCACGCATCTTGCTTGATTACTTTGTCAGTTTGGTGTGATGTACAGACCTGTATCAAGTCATACTGAGACTTAGTTCAGTTGATTTGATGCACTGTCTTCTGCTGATTTAAAGAGCTCGGCTTATACTACCTCAGCTATATCCATCCGTCTCGCCCTGCCAACTGCCTTCATTTATTACGCCCCTAGGAGCAGTTTATGATGTCATCCAGGTCATTACTTATGACAGTGTTTAGTCAGGCTTCCTTTGCCATAATATAAATGTCCTAGGCTAAATCACCAGTCAAGGCTCCTTGTCCTGGGAACACACTGTCCTTTCTATTTCAAACACATGGTCATTTGCATCTCTTCCAGGAAGAGTTTTAATCAGCTGGCGTGGCCGTGCAACCTTGATGAAACTGCACAGTTATTGATTGTTCTGACATTTTGTAGCCAATATGGGTGTACGTACGAGAGGTATATATTGTCTAAGATACATCAGTGCACTTAGGCAGTGTTGTAAAGTCATGGATGGTTGGTATGTTACTTTAATATTTGGCTCTGGTGATATTATATACGAACCAGCTAAAGCAAGATGTATTTTAGTAACATGAAACCAGATCTTTCACAATCTCATTTAAATGTCCAATATGAGGTAATAGTTACTATACAGGTTTTCATTTCTCACTAGCTATTTTACATCTGCATGTTGCAGTATTGTAGGTTGAATAGCGGGATTTTTAAAAGAGTATATTACCCATTGAGCTTCTGTATTGCTTACATTTCATATAATAATAGTTTCTTCGTAAACTTGTACATAAAGCCTCAACATTTTGATATGGATTAAAGCTGTTCACTTTATCTGTCCTTCTCAAACTAATCAGCCCAAACAGCTAATAATGTCACAGCTGAGTTTTGTGGCAAAACAACAAACATTTACACATCTCTTGCTCTCTCCAAGGTCCTGGAGCCTGATGCAGCTGAACATATGTTTGGCTCTCTGCTGCCAGACATGGTGCAATTAGCACTGAGAGCATCTGAGCTCTGTACCAAGGTAAGAGCCATCACTAACCAACAGACACTGGCTCAGTGGTCTGTGACATAGTAGATCACCTCCACTGGTTGATCCCAAAGGTCACGACATGACAAATAATGTTGTGAAATGGTAGTAAAAATGGTAAGGTCAAGGCACGCAGCTATTGATGGTAATTTGTCCGTTTTCTTGTAGTCTTTTTGGTTATCTGGTGTGTGCGTGATGAAGAGCAGTGTGAGTTTGTGGCCAAAAAAAGTCTAATTAAAAATTTTTTGTGTATTAATTTGGCCAAGCACCCAATCAATGCCAAACAAATTTCTAGTTTGATTCATTTTACTCTGAAAGTGACCCCCAGAAGTAAAAACATTATCCAAGCAAAGTTTAGTGGTATTTCAGTGCGTGGCAAACAGTGTTATCAAAATGAGACCTCAGTCTACAACTTGTATTGTGTGCTACATTGTAACAGTCTGTCCCCTTAAATACGTTTTGTAGTTTTTAATTGAATGATTGGTTTTTGAATGGATAGAAAAGTAGCTAGTCTAAAATAAATAAAAAACACAAACCACGGTCTGTGTTTGAGGTGGAGAGATAAATACAAAATTATTCTGAGTGGGCTCCTTACATTGCTGATCCAGGACCTGTTAACTAGCTTGCAAATGGAATTTGATGTTTTGAACAGTAACTTAAAAGGGAGAATTATCCATCATTGTTGCTGTCTTTCTGAATTGGTCATTTTCAACCTTTTTGGCCATGCAACTTAGCCAAACAGCCATTTGTCTTGTTGATCTATAGTCTTAATGCAAGAAACTCTGCCCATTGTCATTACAGAATACCTTACACAGATGCACTGTTTATTTCTAAACCCATATGCTTTATTATGAGACTGGACCTGTTGTGAGCGAGGGTGGACATTGATTGTAATCATGATGGCTAATTCAAGAAGCACAGAGTGGTGCCAAATGAGTGCATTTATGCAACATACTTCAAGTCTCATTTGGCAAATTGACAAGGCAAATGATTTTGACCTTCCTCAGTTGTACCTCTGTTCCTCCTCCAGCCGATACCCCTCCTCAAGGTAGGCATGAACCACTCCATCACCATGTCTCAGGAGCAGGTGGCATGTCTGCTCGCCAACGCCTTCTTCTGCACCTTCCCCCGCCGCAACTCCAGAAGAACCGAGTACTGCAACTACCCGGACATCAACTTCTTCAGGTGATGTAGGGATGTGGTAGTTTCACACATGGTGTTTGAAGTTATAACATCAGGTTGTAAATAATGCTGCTGTGACAACTAGCTTCATTTCCATGAGGGGGCACTGCTGTATATGGGTGTGGGTGTGGGTGTAAACAACACTTACATTGTGCTATCTTGTAATGAGTACACTTATCAAAGTCGGTGATCAATCAGACTTATTTACACACTGATGTGAAAGATTTTACCTTTCAAAAATATTTTAGACATGGATCAGTCACTGTTCATTTGAACATTTCTAGGAGCTGCTGAGCCTTTTCTTTGTGTAATCACAGTTTAAAGCACAGGGGAGACGGTTCCTTTAGCCTGCTCTACTTACAGAACTATACAATAAAATATGGAACTTGTCAGTTTTACCAGAATAATAAATATGAATATGACAAAGAGGAGGGCAAGATTTTTTTTATTTTTATCCCTGCAACCTTTCAGTGGGGAGACCGTCTGGGTGGTATAATGCAACATCAGTCTGCAGATCACTGCTCAGTCATGTCCCCCATCTCTGTTGGCATCATAGTGTAATTACCTTAATGGAAAAGGGAATTAGATTAACTTTGAATCAGATGGCTGCTTTTGACAATGAAGAAGGCCACTGGATGTTTTGCAGAAGGCTGTAGCAGAGTTCAATCGCATCAGTATTTCATTCCCATAAAGGAAAGCCAGTGTCATCTTTTTAGCCTGCTGCAAAAAAGTGTGTGTGTGTGTGTGTGTGTGTGTGTGTGTGTGTGTGTGTGTGTGTGTGTGTGTGTGTGTGTGTGTGTGTGTGTGTGTGTGTGTGTGTGTGTGTGTGTGTGTGTGTGTGTG
>JAVQJD010058541.1:0-24361 GCA_036023655.1 Nannoperca australis
CATTACATTTAGCAGACGCTTTTATCCAAAGCGACTTCCAAGTGGGGAGGTGACCGGGGGAGTTGGGGGTCAAACACATGACCTGCTGGTTGGTGGGCGCCAGCTGTACCTCTCAGCCATCACACCCAATACTTATTTGCGTTATTCCTGAAATGAGATAATTCGTACCACTCTCATGGAGCCAGAAGATGTTAGCTCAGCTTAGCTTAGTTTAGCTGGAAACAGTTAGGCTTGCTCTATCCAAAGTTAACTACATTTCTAAATTTCCTTACACCATTGTGTCGCAGCGACACATAGTATGGAAGCTAAACTGTGTAAATACACAAACAGTGCTTACCTCTCCATTGAAGAAGCAAAATATTGTTGCCACCAGTAATCCCTTGAAAAGCAAAACAAGTAGACATAATTAGCAACTTTTTCTTCTGCAAAATTAATTTAATCAAATGCAGCTCTTTTTGGTAATGAGGCAGGACAGCAACGTCACCATCATAGCACATAGTATAATGTGGAGCAATGCAATCCCTATCTGGTAAGTGAATGAACTGACTGCCTACCTGCAAATTTCATTGCTTGCTCGCCTGTTGTTTAATTGAGTGCCTAAGTGGTAGTCAAATAAAGTTAATGGAGTGCCTAACTGGTCCTTTAACGGGGAAATCAGCAGTGAATCACATAAATCTATCACAACAATCACGAGGCAGAAAACAAGACTTTAATGGGTGGAAACTTTCAAGCATGCCAAACATCTAAATCTCAAGCTTGATGGACCCGAGGACACTGACAAATGTTGGCTGGGTTCAGGATCATTTTTGCATGCATACTGAAAGTCTGGGACTAACATAAATATATTATTATTATATATTACTTTCAGTATCAAAGACACATTGATTAAAATGCTTACAGATACTTTTTTCTTTCACCAATGACCAGATGTGAAAAATACCTCTACCCACAGGCGCAGTGAAGTAGCACTTTTTTGTTATTTAATTCACCATTGAATTACCTTTGAACTGAGCTCCTACCTGGTACTTTAATGGATATTTTGATTAATTCAGTTGCTGTCAGCTCAGTGCCTACCTGGTAGTGCATGAGTATGTGCATGATGTACTCATAGACCTCCCCAGCTAGCCGGTTCTCTGGCCTCCAGGGGAAAATGACAAACTGTATTCCTAGCAGGGGCACCAGGATCAGGGTGGCTCTCACTGCTTTCATGTACATGTTGGACTCTGCCCGGTGTGTGTCCCTCAACTTGGTCACCAACACTCTTATAATATTTAGTAAAAAGAAGAGGTTCACCTGCAGACAGTGGGAAAAATATATATTTTATGTTTTAAGAGCCAAAATAACAAATCAACCAATCATCATATTTTCCACTTTTAGATCCATGTATATCTATTCTATTGTGTTAAAGACTAGCAGACTTACAAGAAGCGCTGCCACTATAGGACCATGGACCGCGTAGAGCAGATGGGTTTCCACACTCATCCAACAACTACAGAAGGAAAAACATATCAGTCAGTGCTGCCTGCTGCCCAAAATACACATGCTCACACATACAAAAACATGCACACTCTCTGTTGCACAAAGACGAGCACGTATGTAAACATAGTTTATTTGCAGAAGTTTCTGGAATATTACTCACTTGTCATCGAAATACGTTTTCCTTGCCACGGCGTGGATGGATGCAGGCACAAGAGGAAAGCCTTGGACAGGAAAAAGATGGCAGCCATATGAGGTCTTGAGTGAATTTAAAGAAACTCATTTGTCTTTTATACAACAGTAAAAGTGTGTTTAGCTTGGTCAATGTTTTGTTGGTCTTAGGCTTCCTCATCGAATACATCTTTAGTTTGCAAATATCATTGTATATATTCTTGGAAAGGTTGAAACACAGTAGATAAACTTTTCTACATTTTATTGGTCCAACCCTAAAAAGAACACTGTGTGGTTAATTTCCTATAACAATCCTGTCTAATTTGACATTGTGTCTATAAAAAACCCACTAGAGGTTGGCCTCAGATTTGACTTTTCATCTGGATATAAACTCATGAATCCATGTAAGGTCCATTTTCAGACACCACTGAGGCCTTGCAACATATCGGCCACAGATGGACCTGAATAACTGGCCACCCTCCACACACACACACACACACACACACACACACACACAGCAAAAACACACTTCAAGGTTATCCTCCCATTTTTAATGATGACCATCCATTTAGTTGTATCGCCAACTTGTTTGACAGACTGCACCCATTATTCCTGTTTTGAACGAGGTGAAAAACAGGACAGCACTAAGCGACAGGAGGACCAATAAAACTGGTAAAACAAGTTTGACAAACCTTATGGGGATCAAGTGGATACGAGTAAATTGTGGTTGCTAGATTGTGTCCCGTTGTGTTGAATTACTTTTCAGTGAGTTTCAAGCTGTGATTGATTCCAGTGAGGGTCACACAGAGAGAAAAAACACCGAAAATAGTGCTTTGATCCAATGCAGACGGACTCACCCCAGCCCAGTAGGTAGTACCAGTGCAGATGCTGCTCCTCTGCAAACACAGCCACCACGATGAGCGTGTGCAGGTAGATGCCTTCACAGAGCATCCAGAAGTAATTGCAGCCCAGCATGTACATGTGGAAGAAGTGCAACACTTTACAGCCAATCTGCACAGAGAGCCAAAACAAGAATTTCTGTTATTTGTTTTGTCTGACTTTCTATATAAAAAGATAGCCTATCTATTAAGACAATTCAATTTAAACCCTCCTGAAATCATCTCAGCAGGACACAAAAAGATGTTAGAAGATGTTTCTGCACTCATAGCACAAAATCATTAGCCAGTATTACCCCTTGTAGATAGAGAGGATGTCTATTCATTTACCCCCTCTGGAGGTGAGCTGAGATGGAAATAATGTTTTTTCTGTGGATTTGGAGTGCTCTTTGATTGTATTAGTCTCATTTTGCACAAGGAAGTGAGAAAAAATAATGTTCTGCAAATGCATATTAGTACGTTTTACAATACTGTGCTATTTATGCATCCAGCACAGTGTGACAACATAGCAGCATGTATCATTATATATTCTGTCCTTTTGACTTAATCATTACTATCATTTCTTGAAAGAGATGACTTTGATTACATATCATTATGTCAATCCTATCTAACCACAGTCTACTAATGCTATAATTACTAGTACACTTATGGATGTACAATAATCTGCACTTCTGCTAATTACTGCTACACATTGGTTCCAATTAACCACACTGCACTGACTATTCAGAAAATCTTTACAAAAATAAAGTTTCTTCCACAAACATTAATAGTATGTTAATTTCAAAATTCCTTAAGCTTGCCTCTGGACATTTTAAGGGCTCATTGTTACATTTCTTAGGAGATTTGTTAAGGAGGCATGTTTTTGGACAGGTTTGCTTAATCGGCAGGTTCCTCAGCCAATCATGTCAGCTGTGTTGACTGCTGCTTGCTTATCCAATCTAAGATGGCTTCCCCTGTGCCCAAATTATCCAAATTTGTGTCTTCAATGAAAGCCAAGATGGCTGCAAGTGGTACAGCCAAATCATCTACAAACTTATGGGTAATAAGGAATTGCTACAATACCTCTATGTTTCTCTTTAGTCTATGGTAACTACTCAAAAAATACAATATCATACTGTAAAGCACAAAATCATGTTGCATAGGATTGCAAAAAACATTTAGTTAAATTCACATTTTGCTGATTCTGCTTACATCTGGTTGTTGTTGTTGTTATTGTTGCAAATGGTTTAAAATTAAGTTCCCAAACATTTGATAAAGGTGTCCCACAAGTATCAATATTAAGCCTTCTGTTGTTTACTATACAGTATAGATAAATATTATTCAATTTAAAACTGATTCTATTCTGACAATACCACCTTGTAGGCCATTGACTTTACCCCAAACCAGACTTCTTTTAGTTGCCTCTATTATTCATTTAAAGCTTGTACTAAACTTCAAAAAGACAAAATGTTAGAAAGGAATTTGGTTAGACAACAGATTGCCCTATAAAAACACCAATCAAATACTCTAAAATTCTAATTGGATACTTAAATGGGAATAGAGTTTGTCTCTCCTTGCAAAATAAAAAAAACATCATACAATCCACTGTGCCATCTGCACTGGATTATGAAAATATTATTTATGTGCATGCTGCTGCCATTACCCATACCACTGGATACTATTTTTCACAGTGTCATTTGATTCATTACTCATAATAGCTATTGCACTCTCTTCTCAGAGTTATATGAAAAGGTTGAATAGTCATCATTGACACCAAGAATGCATCAATATGCCTGTGTTGTCAACTACCAGACCTTGATAGATTAATATCCTTTGCATTTTTATCCAATAGTGACAACTCAACAAAGCATATTAAAGTTCTGCTTGCTGATGTTTTTTAAAATAAGTTTTGTAATGTTTTAATTGGTGTGTCTGTATACAGTATTTGATTCTTTTTTGTGAAAAAATTGTCGTCTTGTAATCTTGAATATTTGCTCTCATGTCTTTTGCAAAAGAGATCCTGATCTTAATGACAGTTCCTGAATAATTAAAGCTTATTCTGAAAGAGCATAAAGTACTGAATTCATTGTTTTGAAGCACATATTCTACATGGAAAACATAAATGGAAGAAACCTTTGTATGAATATATTTTTGGAAATATCCACACCAGGGTTTCTGGTTCGCACTCCTGTGTTAAAAGAGCATGCATGCAGCCACAGTATAATTCACATATGCTGGCATCGCTATTAACTGCTACTCTCAGGAGTCTTCTTAGCTCAAAACACACAACAGTCATTCACTTCTAAACTTTTAGCCACATGTCTTTGCCTCACTTTCCTACGTTTCTCTTTTCACTTGAGGAATCTCCACTATTACAGACATGGACTCATATCAGTATGCGTATGAGTTTGGTGACTCACTTTTCATAAATTCAACTGTTTTGCATTGCACCTAACCGAGGTTTGTGTAAAGTTACCAACAATGTTCTGGTTTAGTGGTTTAATCAAGCTGCTATAGATCACGTAGATGTTTCTCATGTTTTCAGCCTCCTCCCTGGTTTGACATAAGCTCTGGGGATTCACTCCCCCACACTGCTCGCAGGCCAAACCAGACTCTGTATCACCACACCACAGAGAATAAAAAGAGCTTGTTTTCTCTGTGAGAGCAAATCTTCACCACAGTCCACCATTCCTAAATCACCAGCGCAGAAAACAGGCTCATAAGTCTCACTTTGGCAGCGGTAAATTTCAAAATGTTTCCCATCAGACACGCGTGAATCCAAACCAATGGTGCTTGTGATTTCTTTTTCTGTTCCCCCTTGAAAAGCAAGGCCACATGACTAATTTTGTTTTGACGTGTTGCGGCAAGTTAGTACAACTTGACAGTTCTATGTCGGAAAATAACAGATTCATCACAAACCTTTTTGACAAATGGAGAGGAGGAGAGGCTTGAAAGCGAGCCATTGCGCAAAAAAATATTTATTTCCTTACACTGATGATGATGGCTGTCATTCCTGGTTGCTTTCTTGGATGCGTTCAGAGACGGGATGTGAATAAAGACAGCAGTCAGGATGAGCCAGACAGATTTGGTGAATGCATGAAAGGGAGCAGCAGCAGGATGCAGAATCAAACCCAAACAAAGCTGAAGGCACCGCCGTCTCTTGGATGTTTCTAGTGCTTTGTCTGGCCAGAGATGCTCCAGCTGAAAGCAGGCTGGTGCTAATTGGATTGTATGCATTGTGAGCCAACTTCTACAATCCTCTTTGGTGTTTTTGTATGATACTTTGATCTTCTGAAGTTTTTATTATTTTATTTTTTTATTTTTAAAGTTTTTTAGTAAGTATAGGCAATATTCTGACAGAGGTTTTTTTTTATTAACTTGAACCTTTAGAGCCTGGATGTAATTTTATTCAGTTCTACATAAAAGGAAAGATATGATCCATTTTTGGAATTGGAAAAAGCAATAACAAGTTTTAAGCTGTGAGTTAACAGGCTTTCATTATTTTTATTTCCAAAAAGGAGAGGTTCTTAAAAAGTAACACATGAATTTATGTTAAGGCCTGATAGTAAGGCATTCCTACAAGACAGGTTTATCATCTCTACCAAAGCAGACCTCGGGGTTCTCACATAATGCATTCAGTGTGGCTCCTAAGCTCTGACAGAAGAATGTGGAAGCAAAAACTGCCTGTTGACTGCGTAACACTGCCAAGATATGGTACAGTGAGATGAAATACTAATTAGGATATACTTAAGTCTGTTGTACAAACTTTTAAATGTTTAAGATAATGAGCAACCCCATTTAAATGTTAGTTTGCTCGCATTGCTCGACCTTGCAGATCAAATTAATTTCAAAAAGTTCATAGTCATTTTTTCTTCCATGCATTTTTTATTTGGCTTAGCATAAATTTGGAATGCATTTGTATCTCATTTCAATACAGTAGAACTAATCCTCCTCTTGCTAAATGGCACTTTTTAGCCATGGTAGCATCTGGTTCTAGGGATGATAACATTCCACAACTTTGGTCCACACTGAAATTTCTCACTGAAAACATTTGTAGTACTCATGGTTAATATTCAACTAAAACTGTACTTACTGGGTTTCTGCCCACCACTTCTGGATTATTAACCACCGCTACGAGGTAGATGATGGTGAGGGCTGAATTGAGCACATAGGAGCAGAAGAGGTTCTTGTGCAGGGTGATCCTTTGGCAGCTCAGACTCCTGTGTGGAGACAGATGCCATAATAGATTTTGATGCTGGCATGGCAGGACATGATATTATGATAGAAAAACTAATTCTATCTACAAGTTGGGAACAAAATCTCCTATGACATACAAAATATAACATTAAAGAAGACAAAAAACTTGCTACAACTGACGAAGTAAGCAGAAGAAACTGGCAGGCTAATAGTTTAATGAGGTTGTCAGATATTGTGACAGTCAGCATATGAAATAATTGGGATCTTTCATCTCAGATACTTCTTTGTGCTTAGTAAAATAATTCCTGAGATCAATGAGCTGGATTGTCTCTAAATACTCTGTACTGCTAGAAACGCTGTTAAATAATGCATAATGGATCCCAAGGGTGCTTTCTTATTACCTTGGCTAGCCACTCAGAATTAATAGCATAATGAAATTCTTGACAGGCAAAGTGAAAATTGCTATTACAATCAAAATTGTTAGAAGTCATTGATATCCAGTAGCTTTATTGTTGGTAATGGTTAAATAATGCTTGAATTAAATGTGCTGTAGCTCACAGGGTATTTAAAGCTGAATGAAACCTTGCACCAAATATATTTAGCAGAATATAACCTCCTATAAATATGTCCTCTACAGTTTAAGAAGTTATATCCTTTTATTGCCCATGGCCAATTTTATCTTTGTCGAGTCATACGAACCCCAGAGACCCATAAAAAACAGGAAGAGTGCCAGGACAGAACAACATATACAACAGCACATTTTCACTGTCTTGTTCAGAGGTCATGGTTATCTCCTTCCTTTAGCTCCAGTTGTAAAAGGAGCTGCAGGAGCTGCTGAATGCTTATATGCAAAGGTTTTTAATCTAAAATGGGATGTCAAAACACAGGCTGAATCCCTATTGTTTCTAACATCTTCAGGTTAGCCATTCAACCACCTCTGTTTTTCCACAGCAAGCTGGAGTATTTTTATCTGGGAATCCTGACAGTGTTGATGTAGAGTTGTAAATAACAGAGTAGTGCAGCTGTACACCATCACATACCACTGTAAGCTTCACATCTGGCTCTTATAAAACAACATTATGCCTCCAATATTTGAAGTGTTTGGGCTATAAATATGGTAAGTTAAAAAGAAAAAAGAAATAAAAGATTTTCTATGCCAACAACTTTGTTACTTTGTTGAGATCTTAATTTGTTAGGAGCTTGATATTGATGAATTGTGAATATCCCACTGAATTTATGTATAGCTGAGTTAGGAGTTTGACCCTCAGTGGGTCATGGGGTTTTGCAATAATGCACCTGCCCTAAACATGGCCGCTAGATTTATGAGTGTGTATAAAACTTTGCAGCAAACTGAGGGTCTCTTACAAGATCATTTCTGGATAACAACTGTCTTTAGGAGGTCAACACCCTTCAGCACAGCAAAGCAACTTTTCCAAATATTGTTACAGAACATAAAATTATTTTTTTCCATATTCAGATAACTGCCTGGTTATAAATCATATTGGGGCATTAAAAATGTATTTAGTTAGTTAGATAGATATAAACTATAAAGTTCCAACAATGTGCTGCAAAATTTCAAGATTTCACATACATTAACTGAATATTATACCTCCCTTCCCGTTATTCCTCTTTGTTATTTTGAACTCTTGTCTAATTGAATTTCAACACCAGTATCTCAATTAATGTTGCACTTTTTCCCTCTGGGATTAAGCAGTACATTGGGATAAATAACCTTAATAAGCAATGCACTCAGGTGCACACGTTTCTAATAAGAGCAAAGCACCAACGTATTCAATGGACTTCACAGCTCTCCAGTTCTGAATCCTAAATATCCATGAAATAAATGTGCAGCACAAGGAAATCAAGTTTGCATGAAATTGGTGATAGCTAGGTCGAGAATAAATTGCACTCCGTGAAGCAGCAGAACTATTTTCAGGTCAATAGTTTGCATTCATTTGTGGCAGCAGTGCCAGAGAGAAGATAGTAATAATTTTCTGATTACTGTCTTCAGAGTTAATTTAACACTGCGCTAATGTTTGATTCACTTTTAGATCATGTTACTTGCCCCAGAGCAGCTCTACGAGGGAATAAACAATCTACAGTTTTGATTATATTATAAAATGTGACTAAAACATCAACACTCATTAACACTGGAAAAACTTTCTGTGTGTGGCTCTGGGGTAAGTATAAAACTATTAAATCTACACTGCTGGTGTGGACAGAGGCAGAAAGAAGATTTTGCCGACTGCAAAATAAGACTGAGACTACCCATGATGAATAATGAAATGACTGGAGGAGACTGTGGTGAAAGTCCAACACCATCTGGGTGCCTGTCAGATTCACTGATGATACTGATACCTCGGTTGAGCCTTTAAGGGTGACAGCTAGCACCGATGAATCATCTCAGAATCATGACATGAACTGCATCAGCCATTTGCACCATGTTGATCATTCACTAACATTAGCTTTATGTGCATTATCAAACCAATACCTGCAACTACAGCTAAATTATCATATGATTAAAATCTTTAATCTAGGGCAATAACGTGACATTAAATCCATTACCTGAAGTAGAAGAAGATGGCCAGAGAGATGAGCAGGGAGGCTATGGATAAAGCATGACCCACAATTGCCATGTAAAACAGGATGTACGCCGACTGTAAAAAAAAACAACCCACAGACAAACAGGTCTGAGTAATGAGCTAATAACATGTGTAACACGTGCAATTGGGAAAAATTAAGAATTAGAGCTTAAGTAAAGTTATACAGAAGAAATATGATGGCAATGAGGTGTCACGTGTGTTTTGTGAAAAATAAGCATTTTGATGGCACAAATTCATTCTGTATACAAAATTCAGCATGTGACATTAAATAAAGAGACATTGATGTTACATGTTGCACAACCCCCAGCAGGGAATAAGAAACCATACTTGAGTCTTACATATGTAATTTTGAGTGTTTCACCTGTTATTCTATTTTATTCACCAGCTTAATTGTTTACATATGGGTGCGTGTTGACAGAGGTTTATAACAAAGCACCCACACAAGTAAACAGACAGGTGTTTAAAGATTCCCCAGTTCCAACTTATTTTCAAGTAAATACAAACTACATTTCCTGCTTTTCCAAGTTGAACTTTTAGAGCAAATAACTCATCTAAATGCAACATTAGCTTGTAATGGACAATATAGATTATATTGAATTTAACATTTGCCTTTGTTTTAATCATCAGATAAGTTGTATCAATACGATACCAACTAAGGGCTTGTTTAAAAATGTATTGATTGCTGTTCCCTTTTTGCAAAGCTGGTGGATAAAATGTAAGTATGGCAATAAGGCCCAGCATAAACAACTAAAATAATTAAACTATTGTAAGTCATCAATCTGAATCGTGTGAATCCCCTTTACAATCAGGGTTATAATTTCTACCTGCAGGAATGAAACCAAACCACAACTACTTTAAGAAATGCAGATATTTATTGAGTACATATGAAGTGATACAATATGATAAATGAAGATTGCTAAAACAATATAACATTGCATTTGTTAACTGGAGTAATGAAACAGATTGACTATAATATATATAATATATAATATACTATAATAGTCAAATTATGCATAAAGTAATTAATAAACAATGATAATAATCTGTTGGTGACAGTAAAATTTGATTATTAAGACTCAGGGTCAACAACTAAAGAGAAATGTGGCAAAATCTTGCATGAAACTAGATGAAATTACACTTTGATTTACGTCTTCATTGAAGGTGTGGTCCCTGTTCGTAAAAGAAAGAATTAGGAGCTAAAGTTGGCATCAACTCTGTCTTATCAGAAACTCATGGAACGTTTATTTAGATATATTTCTCCTTGGTATCACAGTACTGAGGCTGTTTGTTCTCAGAAGGTGCCTTAAGCTGGGAAGCTGAGTTAGTGAAGATCAGGTTTCTGTGGTGGCAAATTGAAGCAGATGATTTCTGGTTCTGATCGATCAGCAGACTTTGAGTCTTTCTCCCAGGTTTTCTAGGACAACTTTTTCAATTGCATTGTACACTGACTGGATGTAGCAAGATGGATTTTTTTATAGTTGTTTGCAGTAGTTTTGTTTGTTACTTGCAATTGGCCACTTTATCTGTTTGGCATGGGAGAGCAGAGTAGAGTTGTTATATTTTATTTTATTGCATATTTTAATGGTGAAATCTTTTTTTGTCAAACAATAAAATAAAGGGGGCCTTATCATCAACTAATCAAAATTTTCAAAAGGAAAAATCTCAATACAAAGTGAAAAAATGTCTTGGAAGGCAAATGAGCTGAAAGTGTACAATGTTTGGCACCGTGTGGTTTCACATATTCAACTAGTTACTGCCATCAACTTGTGTCATTAAGGCTTTTAGATAAATAGTTGCATAAACCATTAACATTTTGTTACTATGGACATTTTCCAGCACAGCATGACACAAACCAACCTCTAGCAGACTTTATAATATATATATATATATATATATATATATATATATATATATAATAGTATGGTATGATTTACTGTAATCACATTTTAAAAGTTATACTGTATCAGGGATAATCGTGATTAAATGTGTGTGCATAAATGAATTGCAATGTTGATTCAAAGGCATGTAAGTAAATGCAAAATATCTCTTATAGTACATAAATGTGTATTTGATTATTCTGACAAAATACTGGAGTGAGCTCTGTGGGGTCCTGGTCTGCTTTCTATGTGGGAAACGCTGTTAGTGGTTCACTACAACAGCCTGGTGCTGTCAGAGATAAGAGGGTTGTTAATATGTGGTGGTGTCAACATGAGGCTATTTGTAGGGAGACGCTTCTGTCCAGGCCAGTGTTTTATAGCCTGAGGGACAGAGGATTTGGAATAGTTTTATGGTTTTGTTCCAACAAATGCAAAGTTTGTTAAAACGGTAAAACAAAACTTGCTTTGCCTGGCCCGTTTACCTGTGAGATAAGAACTCAAAATACATCATTAAACTTTCCATGCAGTTTTAAATGTCAGCTTTGCCTTTAGACTTTCACCTTATTCAGACCAGGTGTGATCTCATCCTGCACATTTACATGTTACTTTCCATCTCTAAATATTTCTGTGGAACTCACTATTGGAGAGTAATGCATCTTGGAAATAAAATGCCTGTTAATAATGGTGTATGGTACAATATTTATGGGTAACTACATTAGAACGACATAATTTTCCACATTTTCTCCTATCTGCCCACAAATGGCAGAGGATTCCATGCAAAAAAAGACAAGATTATGCTGACCCATCGCACTGTGACCACCATGCAGTAGAGCTATGATAGCAGGCTACTTTATCTTCAATTAATTACCTTCAGCTTAGCCTTGGTGTTTTCGTTGCAGAGTGTGTAGTTAGACCAAGTCCTGTTGGTATCCGGATGACGAAACCACTGCCCATCGTCTCCACAGTACTTAGTGGCCTTTTCTGAAAGTAACAATTAAGTGATAAAAACAGATTCTCTTCAATCCATACAGTGGTGTCCTTTTGTTTAGGTTCTGTTAGCCTTGGTGAATAATTCATCCTTAAAGCAATTCATATTTTATAGTTTTTGAAAAACTACGCAGGTGAATTTATCACAAGAGGTTAACAAGGCATCAGCAGAGCTTTGAAAGGGCAACTCTCTTGAGTCTCACTGCTCACCTGTGGGGTCGAAGTCGACAAAATAATTGGGGCAGTTTTGAGAGGTGTAAGTTCCCGCTGGAGTGTCGTCCCAGCACAGCCATCCATCCCAGTTACGATTGCAGTATTGCCCTGTAAAAGCAGCAAAGCAACAGTGAGGGTTAACATCCGGAGAGCACAAGTACAATAACAGAAAACCACAGAAAGCCTGAGTAGATTTTATCTCTACCTGATTTGTTATACGGCGGATTTCGATTCATTTTCTCAAAGCACTTGTACTGGCTGTCCAGGATTTTCTTTCTCACAATTTCCTGCTCTTCGGGGTTAACCATGGGACTGACCGTGGCCTCATCAGCGAGCGCTACCTCAGTGTCCCCTGAGAGCTGCGCAGCTGCCTTCATTTTAGTGAAGTCAACATCACACACATGCACACACACACAGTCAGATAATACTGTATTTGCATTTTTACTAAGAAGAGCACAGTACAAGCTACCTACATACTATTTTATAATTGTGGAGGGACGGCACTTGTCTTAAACCCCTCAGTACAATACATTACCTTGAACTTCTCCTTAGTGTTGACAGCACAGAGTGTATAGTTGGTCCAAGTCTTGCTGCTTTTCGGATGGCGAAACCACTGCCCGTCTTCTCCACAGTACTTAGTTGCCTTTTCTGAAAAGAACAACTATGTGATAAACACGTTCTCCAAACAATTTACACTTCTCTATAAATATGTGCAACTGTGTCTATAAACCTTAGTCCCATTAGATTTGATAGATAATTAATCTAATTCTAATTTAATGAATTAAAAAGCAATCACTTTTCTGTAGTTTTCTTTTGATCTTCAAATACAGTCATTAGAACATCAGTTTAACAAGATATCAGCAGGCTTTTAGAGCAAAACTCTTGAGTCTGACTGCTCACCGTTTGGGTCGAGGTCGGAAAAATGATCAGGGCAGTTTTGGGAGGCGTAGGTTCCCGCTTGAGTGTCGTCCCAGCACAGCCAGCCATCCCAGTTACGACTGCAGTACAGACCTGCAAGAGAAACATGAATACAAATGTTAATAGGCCTCTTGTTCATATGCTTGTCAAACATGAATCCTCAAATAACAAAGCAATCACACTAATGCCCAATACAAATATTTGACAGCAGACCAGAGATACACTGTTAGTTTCAGTGGAAAGTATTAATACCTGATTTCTTGAAAGGTGGTTCTTGATTTATTTTCAGAAGGCATTTGTATTCATTCTCAAGCATTTTCAGTTTCTGTGAAAACAAAGATGTTTTGACATTACAAACTAAAACATTAAATGAGGATTGAACAAAAGTGTGGCTCAACTCCCGACTATTATCAACATTGATCAACAATTATCTCTTGTAGAGCAAGAGCTCTTGGTTAAACCAATTTTAACTACAATAGTTCTTTAGAAAAGGGCAGTGGAAAATGGGGGCTACAGTCTTAGTTTGAGTGATTTGTTTCTGCTCAAACCAAAATCCAACCACAGGTGCCATTTCAGTAGGTGTTTTAAAACATCCAATCAAACAACTGCCTCAGAATTTTCAATGTTCAAGATCCATATTTTAATGGTTTTGATCCCTCACCAGCCCACATTGCAGAGTCTGGTTGGTGGGGCTTAGCTGGAAGCTCCACTGGTCTCTGCAGTGGTGGACAATGTGTTTTTCCCCTGCACCACCAGGAGCTTTAATCAGTGTGCTACCATAACTTATTTAAGCCACGATACCTTCAGTTAAATCTAAATTAGTGCACATTTGTATAGTAAATCCACGTTGTACCTTTTTAGAGGATCAAAATGTACACATCTGGGGATTATACATCTGTGTAAAGTGTACATTCGAATACACTATTATACTTGAGCTGTACTTATGTTAAAGAGCACATACAGTTTATTATTGTATACTGTGTACTTATTTTATATGTTGGTTGGTGTAAGCTAAATACATACTATACATTTTATAATTGTGGGAGAGGCCACTTGCAGGGAGACCTAGCAGTATTGTTAAGCCTAGTTCCGAAGAACCTGTATGCAAAAAGTCTACAATGAATCCACAAAGTTTATTACATCAACAATATTGTACATTACCCTCAGTCTTTTCTCATGGGTTGTGGCACAGAGTGTATAGTTGGTCCAAATCCTTTTGCCCTCTGGAAGGTGAAACCACTGACCATCCTCCCCACAGTACTTAGTTGCCTTTTCTGGAAAGAAAATATAGTCAACAGAGGATTAAGGGTAAATTCATATTAAGGGGGTACCAAGATATCAGCAGAATCTCACTGCTCACCTGTGGGGTCAAAGTCCAAAAAATAATCAGGGCAGTTTTGGGATGCGTAAGTTCCTGCTGGAGTATCATCCCAGCACAGCCAGCCATCCCAGTTACGACTGCAGTACAGCCCTGAAACACCAAAAACTAAGAAATATTAACAGGCCTCTTGTTCATGAGTTTGTCCAACAAGTAAACTCATCATGTAGAAATCACGTTGATATAAAATAATTTGCTGGTAGACTAAAGTTGCATAATGGTGTTCAGTAGACAGTATCAGCACCTGATTTATTGTAAGGTGGATCATGCTTCATTTTCTTCAAGCACTTCTTTTCGTTCTCGAGGATATTCTTTTCAGTAACACTGCCTTTTTCTGTGTTAACCTCTGTGGCCTCTGTCGTCGCCTCTCCTGCATCATCCCATAAAAAATGGAGGATTTCCTTCTGAGAAATAAAAAGAAGGTTCAGTGTACAAATTAGTGTACAGAGCAACTGAGGCTAGCTTTATTCCATTACCTACAGGGAAATAGCCAATGATCCAATACCTCTAATTTGTTCTTTGAAAGTGGTTGACAAGTGGACCCACTCTGGACCCAGTTACCCAATTCGTCACAATATTTGGTCACTTTTTCTGTAAAGGAAAAAAATCAAACATGTAATGATCTTAATGGCAGCTTGACAACAGTACAATCCATCAATGATTATCCTGAAAGCTTTTTATACCATTCAATTTACTTAAAGGCACATTATTGCTTCTGTTCGAGGTTCATGTCCCGTGGAGAATCTTTATTTTCTTTGGCTCTGTCTTTGTTTTTCAGCAGTTGTATGTTGGCAGTATCATCCAAACATATAAATCAGACCCTGAATCTTGGCATTACTGAACAACTGCAATTAATTTAACTTAGCCCGTATTGTCAAACATTATTTCAAACAGAAAATTTCCTCTTTTGAGTAATTTTCTGGAAACTGTTGGGCTTAAAACCACATGTACTGTAAAGCCACGACTGGGTTAAGAATGAGATCATATTATTCCTAACAACAACAACCATAACCATCTGCCTAGTCTTCTCCGACAGCTCATCAACTGTTCAACAACTATGTCCAACTGTTCGTCTCCCCCAAATCCTCATATCAGCATCATCAGCTTTCAAATAAGCAGCCATAAGGGGACTCTTAACGTCACAGGCATTTTGGAAAGAACCTTTATGATCCTTCTCTTACAAAAACACCTTCTTTCTTTTCTCATTCATTTTCTCTCTCCCCATCCATCTCTCTGACTCCAACTTCTCTGTCTTTTTTTGTAATCCCTCTTTTCTTTGCTTCACTTTTTCTCTCGTATACCTTTCATTCTTCTCTCTGCCCTCCCCTTCACCTTCCCTCTCTCCATCACATTACATCTAAATCTTAAATCATGACTCTGGATCTCTTCAACTAGACATTATTGAGCCGTGCATTCCTTACATGTAAAAACTGCTCATACTGTAGAACCTGCTTATATTTCCATCCAAACATTATACTTATAAAATCAATTGCTACCGTCATTTTCAATATAAATAAATGTCTGTTTTCATTTGTCTGATTGATAAAACACAAAAGGCTAATGATTTACATTGTAAATCTCTTATACTAGCTCTCCTTTACACGCACAGGTGTCTAAGTCTTCCTCTTTTATAGCATGCAAGAGCAGTAGTGATGTTTGTTAAGAAGACTAGGAGTCTAAAGCGATGCTAGCAGCTCTACAACGCTATATGTACAGATGCAGCAGTGCTTTGAGCTAAATGCTATCTTTAGCTTGGTAAAAAAGACTATGCTAACATGCTGATGTTGCAGGTGTAATTTCCCCATGTTAAACATCTTAGTTTAGCATATTAAGTACTAAACAAGTACATAGTAAGTGAGGCTGATGGGAATTAGTTTTGCATGTATTTGGTCATTAACCTTGCTGTGCTCGTGAAATTTCCCTCAAAACGAACAACTGTCCATTAGGCTACATCCTTTGGAAACCATGAAGAATGGACTGAAAGCACTGCAGCCGAGAATTTGACAGGTCACTACTCTTTGTAGTGACTGATCACAAAATCACCCTTTAAATAAGGAAACATCTAATTACTGCTCAACATAAATTACATCTGCTTAGGACATGAACATCAACATCATGAACGTTAGTCAGAGACACTTGCATCAATAATTTGACCATTTATAGTAAATGGTTACATACTGTGGTTAGATTTGGTGTAAAGTGTTGCTGTTGGAGAGACCAGAAAGAATCCAAAGAATCTGAGCAGTAACAAGGTTTCTGCTTTAAGAACTAATCCCCCTTTTAACAAACACGTAGACATAAAATTTTAAATACCAAAATTATAAGGACGAGGAGAGCAGCAGAGTAATAAAGAAATGTGTCTGGTTGTAACATATTTCTTATTCAAAATGAGGAGTTTCATCACATTTAAAATATAATTATAATATTGTTCTACTGTTGTTACTTCAATATCTGCAGTTCTTGCATTATGAGTTGAGCTAAAAATTCAAAGTAAAGTGTAACAATAAACCAACTTTCCTCTCACTGTCTCAAAGAAATATCTGATAAAATGAAATAGAAACACATGAAATATGAAATAAAATCCTCAGCGTGTCCTTTATACTTATATCATACAATCAGCCCCATGACCTTTGATCTTCATCTCACACAGGAGATTAGATCATTTCCTGTGTTGCCTCCTGACCTCGAATTAAAACATTCTGCATCGCTCTTGATTCAGTGAGCTTGTTGTTGCATATTGATGTGAGGATTGCACATCTTTTTTACCAGTTGGGTCCAGGTCATGGTGATCTGGGCAGTTTTGTGTTACAGATGTCCCTGCCCGTGTCTCATCCCAGCACAACAAGCCATCCCACATATGTCCACAGAACATGCCTTGAGAAAGGAACAAAGAAAAATGGTGTGATCAGTTTTCCGGTTTATTGACAACACACATTTTTTGTGTCTTCATTTGTATATAAGTGTATGTCAGAGTAACTTGTCTTTCTCTACAGCCTTAAAGGCAATTTTAACCCCACAGCTCCTTCTCCAATAGCCCTTTCAGGTCAGTTGCGCTTAACATTACCTTAAAGACAAACAACAGTGTTGTGATCCCAATCCTTCGACTTACAACGTCATTACACCTGTGATGCTCTCCCAGAGGTAATCCATTTGCCTTTAAGAAGCCTTAAAATTATTTCAGCCTCTCACCAGTTCTGTTTTCTTGGAGGTCTTTGTTGGACAGCTCAAGACATTTGTATTGACCCTGGCTCACCGCCTGGGCCTGTCCCTCTGTCATGCTCTGTCCGGGCCTGAGCGATTGGATTGAGATTGACTCAGTGCCTGCCGCCGCCCCACGCTGTGGAGGCACAACATGACACCAGAGGTGAGAGGAAAGCGGGGCGAAAACATATTTTATCCTGACTTGGAACACAGTATGGAGAGTCGATAGGGTCTTGTTAGTATGTGTGTGTTTTGTGGTTGCTGCTCTTATCTACTTTCCATTGACTGTCAAAAGTAAGATAAAGCGTAAATAATTTGGAATAATTCACAGGGGTTTTACCATGCTTAGATAAAGACACGCACCCTTACATAAGTTAAAAATCTAAATGGTAGAATAAGCATGGAAGGTTTTTGAAGCATCTTCAAAGCATGATCTGATGAGGATTTCACTTGGTTTAAAATTCTAGTCATTTACTGTTCATGTAACTCATTAAAGTGTTTTTGGGAGCTCACAAAAGAAGTTAAGCAGCTGATTTCCTCCAAATGAATCTTATCTCTGCTCTATTGTTTGTATTTGGAGGTAGCATTAAAAATGAAGAAGCCTGCAGTGTGAAATGCTGATTTTGATAATGTTGCTCACTGAAGGATAAAGAGCCCATTTTGCTGTGACTTATCTCACAATTTTTTTGGCTGAAAATTAAGCCTCTCAGAGTGCCAGACTCATGCACTTGCATTTTCTGGATTATTTGAAGAATTTGAATACTTTGCCTGGCATATTGTCTGCACATGACTTATCACAATTGAGATGCAAACCTCCTACCTCTGTCTCTTTGTGGAGGGAAAAGAAATTCTTATCAGACCAAAATGTCACCCATCTGATGAAAACTTTTAAAATACAAAACACTGGAGAAAAACAGTGACTTGTGAGAATGCTGATGTCCCGTGTAGCAGTTTAGCAGCCGTACATATGATGTCACTCCAAACATTGAAGTAAATGACGTCATACATACGACCACCAGGCCACCACCAATATCAACAGATGAGCTGAACGAGAAGAAAGAAAAAAAATCTTCTCTCATGTCAAGGCCTCTCCTCACCTACATTTCATTAATCTTCCTGAATCAACATAACAAGACCACACAAAAGAAGAACAACATAAAGCAGAACAGCATAGATACAGCAGGCATAAGACATTTGACAGGGATATTATCCAGGATCTCAATGTCAATCTTGATGCTGAACAGCAAAGGAAATTCAAACAGTAAACTTCCATTTCACACTGACACTGAAGAATAGTGGACCAAATGTTTTTTTCATAAGGCACAATGACTCATGACATACTGTTTTTCTGCTATAAGAGTGAACATGTCCCCAGTGAATGCTGTCGACATCCCTTTAGACCGAACATAACATAACATAAGCTTTCCAAAGATTTAGATCCGTGGTGTTGAAAATATCATTTCTTATAGAACTCTCATAAAGCCAGTTGGTGTAATGTCATTTGTAAGGAGAGCTGTAAGTTCATCAAAAGGACATTTTAAATTTGATTTGTTTAATTATAACATCTTCCTCAATCAAATCAGTATGTTCTTCAATGACTAACATAGAACCAAAATTTGTCACCGTACATGATTTGTCTGAGATATCACAATCCTGTTTACATCTCAGATGATTGCAGCTCCCTACATTAAGCTAATTGATATCACTTCTCAAACACTGGAGCACACTGTGAATATGACTAAAGCCTCCCAGCTGAACTGAAATCAGATGATAACTCCCTCAGATTAAGATTTCACATTTGGTGATCACTGTGGGCACAAACCACCAATGCCAACTCCCCACTCCAACAGAAAAGACAGACATACATGTGCTTTATGCTTAACTATATATGTGGGATTATTGCATATTAAAGCAGGAATGAGTACAACTGTGTATGTTATCCAGTGCCGTGCAATTAATTGGAAGACCAGGAAGTGCTTTTCACAACACAACACAGTGAAGAGTATACAAGATATACACAATGAGGTATTACATATTTATTTTGTATCTATATGAAAATCAAGTCAAATGCAAGACATCCTAGACTGTAAGTCATCTGCATAAAAGAAAAAAGATATAGTAAGAAGGTGGCATACACACAATACATGCAGTCATGGATCACATGTACTCTCTTTTAGGTAATTCGAGTTTGAAATGAACAAACTGATATTATTATAAACTATAGTATTAACCATAAAGGGTGAGTGAAAATGAATCATTAGATTGTTTTGCTGAAAAACAAAACCCCACTAGACCACAGCATATTCCATTTAATGAAAATTGAATCCTATGTTTAAACACACGTGCAGCATACATAATGAGCAAAAAGAGACACGGGGTGCGTTTACCTCACAGCTTTCAATATTTTCTTGAATTAGAAAATGTGAGCTTACCGCCAGGAAAAACCAAAGGATCCAAAGGGAGCCCACTAACTTCATATCTTCCTCTCACAGGCAAATCTCTAAAGAGAGGGAAGAGAACAAGTTACAGAAAACAAGTTGTCTGCCGTGAAAGTGACTGACTGAGCAAACATATGGTTGTTTCAACTCAGGATTAAGGTCTCTCAGGAGAAAACAACAACAACAACAACAACAGCAATCAGTCATCTGAAATGCAAAACACTGCAGCAGAAGCACTGCAGTTTGTGACATTTCACACTTTTCCTGTTCGTGTGTACTTGTACAGCCATATTTGGTGTGAGGACATTTTTATAAAAAGTGAGGACATTTTGGCTTGTCCTCACTTTCGAGCAGATCTTCAAAGGGCTGTTTGAGGGTTCAGACATGGTTTAAGGTTCAGGTTTTGGATAAGGGGTTAGAGGATGCATTATGTCAATAAAGGTCCTCACAAGTATAGCAGTACAGGGTTGTGTGTGGTTGGGTGTGTGTGTTTGTGTTTGTCAGAGAGAGAAAGTACCTGTCAATATGTTAAACAATAGCATGAAAAAGTAATGTTATATTGTGTGAGCAAAAGGAGGAATAAAACCACTCCTGCAGGACAACAGCAGACTCATCCCCAGTCTGAATCAGAATATCAGTCCCAGTGCCAGTCACTGTTTCTATTCAGCCATTTTCCCTGTATTAAACTCTGCTTAAATGTATCCTTTATTTAAAATCCTATACAGTAAGACCCATGTGGATCCAGCATGCTAAAAAACTCACAACAAATCACAACTTTGCTTTGAAGAGAAGTAGAGTAAGAACACCAATAAAAAAAAGAGATAACAGGAGACAGAGCAGGGAAAGTATGGATTCCAAATAACCTCTAGGATGAGAAGATCTATAAAAAACATCATCATCAGCCAGAGAGTAGACTATTTACACCAGTCAATTATCAGCTAATTACCTCTGGGTGTGCATGAGCATGTGAATTTGTCTAAAAGTGGGATATTCTCAGAAAGAGATGTCTTTTTTTTCCACTCAAACAACAGCAGAGATGCATCGGGACGACTGACACAACTGGACTCACATAAGCTGTCGATTGTGAAACTCTGAGATATTACTGTGTGTTGTTGTGGACAGGGAGAACAAAGGTGCATACTGAATGGTTCAACATCTTGAGAAATGCGCTTATTCACTTTCCTGCCAAGCATTAGATTAGGTGAGAAGATTGATACCACTCTGAGATCTGTCCATTCGAAACAAAGCTGAAGTCAGGGTACGGTTAGCTTAACATAAAGACAGCTATCGAGGCTCTGTCTGTCAACACCTCCGTTAACAGTGACGACAGGATTCAGGCACATTAGAAAACACTCATATGACTTCTAACTATGACTTTGGACAGGTAGTGTTATCAAATCTAAAGGGGGGAAATTGTGTATGTGTATGGTCAAAGGTAGAGGGTAGCAGTTGGGGTTATTTGAGACACCAATAATCTCGCCAACATTTCAACATTATAACACACTCTCAGTCCATCAATAATAAATTTGCCAACAGCACGTTTTATATCTTAATATATCAGCTGCACATGGGACAGTTATATACTTGACGTTCAGCGGGTTTCTTACACATTAGCTCTTTCTACGTCTCTAAACATAGTCCCCACAGCATTTTGCAGGTCATTAGGTCCAATGTGAACAGCAAGGCTTGAAGCATGTGTAGCTTATTAAAGAGACAAGACCCGTTATAGAGAAGACAAAAGAAAGCACTCAAGTGGGACAAGTGAATGTATTGCACATAGCATACATGTACAGCTCTTGATCCTCTCCATTAATGCTGTCTAGCATTAAATCTGCTGTAAATCAAGTAAAAGGTCTATCAGATAAAATGGAGATTTTAAGAATATGCTTTTGCAACTTTAATTACGACTTAGATTTTAAACCTCTTAAATAAAAATGTTAATTCCTGTGTGATAAGTGTAAGTAAAAAGCACTGACTGAAAGTGACTGTTGAAGGAAGGTTTAAAACTGTTTCACTTTTGAATTTGTGCCCTTGAACAGACATTGGTTTAGTCTGAAAAGCGTCTTTTTTCCGCCCTGGAGTTCTGTACTTTACAAAGGTACACCATAAATGTTTGGCTGACATTCAAACTTATCATCTCTTGTGTATTCCACCCATCATCAGCCATCATTATCTCTATTCTCTCTGGTTATCAACCTTAATAACAAATACCTTTAAAACAAAAGTCTGACACAAAAAGAATTTGTACCTTTTGAATGAAAATTGAAAACTGCCCTGATTTTTGTTAGTATTACTATTGATGTGTTTTGTCTCTGGTCTCATTCTTCTGTCACTTCCTTTGTCCTCTTTTTCTTCCTCTCCTCTTCAGCTCACCCTTCATCTGCTTTCGTCTCCCCTCCCTTTTTATCATCCTTACATCACTCTGACAGCAGCAGACGGAGCAACACATCTCTTGTCTTTCTTCCTGCAGTGAACGGTCGCATTCACGGTGACAACACAGATTTGGCCTGACATCACACTAGTGATGGAGGATGCAGCAGCTCGATCTCCCCACCTCCCCAACTTTTCACCACTTCAGAGCCCATCACTCAGTCTGAAGGGAGCAGCCACACAGACGTGATTTGTCGTCCTATTTGCGGGCCAGGACAAATGAGCTGGATTACAGTGCAGGCTCAGGGGGATTAGTTTGATGAATGGACAGATTTTGGACATTACGCACAAAGCTGTCATATAGTAAGTCTTGTCTAAAGAGCAAAATATTGCAGTAATCTGCAAACTACATGATCTACAAGCCATATTCAAGGACTCTCCTTACTGCTTATTGCTACTGCAGTTTAACAACTGTACAAAAACACATCCAACCCATTAAGTAATATTTTATTCACAACATGTCATGGCCTCCTCACTGTGCTGTCAGACAGAGTTATAGACATCAGTAAAAGCTTCAGATGCTCTGGGGATCTGCGTGGCCTCCTGTGAATACGTAAAATTAAGGAATATTATATAGAGGCATGATAACGCTTGGTGCATACTGAATATATGCAATTTTTATCTGCATCTGGATTTTGAAAAATATTGTGCAGGAAACAAATATAATCTGGTAAAACTCTACACAGTTGAGATTCCATAAAGGATGTATTTATCATTTTATATCACTACATCAAAATGTATCGTGATTAAGGACACTTTCCTGTAAATAAAGCAATAAAATAACTAGACAAAACTGTCTGTTTTTAGGCTAATTTAGTACCTGACTTAATAACACTGATGTGAAAATTATCCAATATTTCCATAAAACAGCACTGCTCATTGATTTGCAGCATTTCCCATAATGGACTAATTGAACCAGACTTATTAAAAAGGAAGCTACCATGGTATAAACAGTAGAGCAAGAGCCACAACAGCTCACATATTTATCGTCATAGTGTGCATTTGCAAGCAGAGACTGCTTTTAAAACTATTCCTTGATGTATCATTCAAACACACTATGGAGTGTGTTTGAAGAGTGTTCTGACGCACCAATAAGGAGAGTTTCTATGAAAATTTTCTGCAAGAAACGGAACAATCATGTGACCATAATATGATTTTGACAAAAAACACATTTTGTCAGCGATGGTATAATCACATATATCTTAAAATTGTGATGAATGGAAATGTGTAGGTTATCAATCTCAAAACATATATTAAACTCTGTAGGCTTGTATATGGCATTTGGAATGTCTTGAACCAGGTTAACGATTAAAGTGGTGAAAGTTCTGCAGCTTGACTTTTTTCATGTTTTTTGGCTTTAAAATTCATCTAAAAATATACAGAATGCCAGTCCCTCCAATTAAGGTAAAAAGAACCAAGCCTGCATCGTTTCCTCACATATATTTATCCCTCCTTGCCCCCCTCCCCTCCCCCTCCTCACCCAAATCCCACTTTTCTCTGCATTCTCGTTTCCTCTCTGGCCTCTTTTCTCTACCATATATCTTCTGCTCCTTTAATCTATTTGCCAGTCATCCCCCCCACCCCACTCTACCTTCTT
>JAVQJD010058546.1:0-34502 GCA_036023655.1 Nannoperca australis
ATGTTCCCCTGTCTCTCCGCAGCTATCACTGTTAATGACATGGGTATGTGGCCATGTGTTTGACTTACCGTGCATTAAGCCCGGGGCTGTTGACTATATAAGAATTTCTTCTGTTTGTCAGTGTGTGTATTTTTAGAAGGAGCAAGGGCCCGACTTGTTTTTATTCCAATGTTTTTTTCTCTCCTGTACAGTATAAGTTATTCTGTGCTCCGTTCCTCGCTGGTCTGGGGGAAGTAACCAGTCCAGCCAGGCTATGTTATGATAATGAGAAACAAAGAGTGTTTTTAAAAGTTTTACAGAGGTTGCAAAAGTCCAGGAACTGCTTCCATAAACACACTGCAGCTACAAGGCGTCTGTCGGTCAGGCACCTGTGTGGTTCCAGGATTAGTCAGGGCTTCTGAGTAGTCCGAGAACTCGCCAACTCGCCCCCAAGAGAAGCCACTGTGTTTTTTCCAAACATAGACTCATGTCTCTCTTTTAGCATTAAAGCAATAATGACTTGACAAAACAACAGGTAACCTGCCAAATGCTCAAATTAAAACATGTTTCATGTTTGCATGTTTTTATTAAGAATTACGAGCAAAATGCGAAAGCCATTAACAGCATTTCAAACCTACGGGAGCCTGCTTTAATTAAGCAGCAACACTGTTATACAATCATTTATGTTCACATGGCTCAGTGGCCGTCAAGGTGGTTGCGTTTGTGCAGTGGGAGCCGAATAGCCTTAATTACCCAAATGTTTTTAACGCAAAACCCAATTATTTTGTTGCTCCGTGTGAGCTGAAGAGCGAACTCCGGTTTGATGGAGTGAGGTTTGAGGTTTTACTGTCAGATCTGACTCATGGCCACCCAGTGTGCTGCTCCCGGTAGACATTCGATGCCTGTTGTTTTTGGCTGACTGGTAAGGATGTAAATGAGGTTGTTTACCACGAGTCCCGCAAAATACGTGAAGAGCGGGGCCACGGCGGGGGCTCGGCGGTGGTGCTGTCTATTTGTTTCTTACAGTATGTGTGTGTGTGTGTGTGTGGGGGGGGGGGTTCTTCTATTATAATTATCCACATTTCCTTCACTTAAAATAACATAGATCTCAAGTCAAAAGGTCCATCACGTGAGCTAATGTTAGCTACAATTTAAAAAAACTCTTTTTAGTGTAATCTTAATGGTACCTCTGCTTCTGCGACGTCACCTGCCACGCCCCCTCTCTCTCTCTCTGTGTGTGTGTGTGTGTGAGAGCCTCACCCCTGGTTCCCCCGTGCCTTTTAAATAAATCTCCAATTTCCCTCATTCTCTGATCGCCTGAGTCTGCACTTCACCTGTTCAGCCCCACGTAACGTTTCTGTAAAAGGTTCTCAACAAAAGATAATGTTGTTATGATAACGTGTATCAGAACAAGTGTCTTTAAATCAGTTTCAAAATCTTTAAATATTTTTTGGTTAGCAACATATTACCATATATTTTACATGTTACATTACCGCACTGCTGGCTGTTTGAGTAAGCTGTAACAGAATATTTAGGATAGTGTTCTCTCATACGTGTTTTCATCATCTTTTGTTGACAACCTTTGTACACGTTGTGGAAATACTGTATTTGCTCCATCCCACCCTTGCCCCAGGAGGTTCATCCCTAAACCAGCTGCTGCCATTATCCGTGAAGTTTAGTCCACCTTTTATTGCTGCACTTGGTAAACTTGATGTTTGCTATTATTTGTTGTTTATGGTGTCTCCGTTCCTGACGTATGTACAGTACGTGTCTTGTTACTTATTTTTGATTAATTTGTTGTTCATATGGCATTTTGCAAGTTATTTATTTCCAATTGCATCTTTTGTATATCTATACATGCTAACAATTATGTACTATATGTGTATGTTCATGTGTGGTCCAAACGCATGAGCAGGTTTGTGACACCATGTAGAGATTCCTTGTGAGTACATGTGTGGGTTTGTATTGACGTATGCACAGGCTCATGCGTGTGCATACACGTGTGTGTGTGTGTGTGTGTGTGTGTGTGTGTGTGTGTGTGTGTGCGTGCACCCCCGCTGTCTCCATGTTCACCTCGGCTCTGCTGGCGGTTGACTATACCCCCGAGGGTCCAGCGGCGGTCCAGCCTCTTCAGATGCGCCTTGCGTCTCTTAGTAACTGATGATGACGAGCAACCAAGGAGGAAAACAAGCAAACAAATGTGGAGTTAGTGTAAGAAGCATCGATTAACAAAGTGAACAAATGCAACAAAGAAAACCCAGGAAAGCTGTTGTTAGTTGCACACATTCACACATCGATGGTGACAGAGCTGCCATGTGGAGTAAGTTCCAGTGTCTGGTGAGGTTAATGTCTTTTTTTTTACAGTGTCGGAGAGCTCCTAATTCAAACAACATGACACGCACACGTCAAAGTCAGCTCCTGCAGCGGGCACCTTGGCACAACAATTGGACTGTCAGAACAACACAGCCTTCTCCTTGCAAGTCAGACAAAGTGTCAGGAGGCGCTTCAGTGTGTGCCTTCCAACCACAAAGCTCCCATTATTAAGCAGCAAACATTGTGACATTTGTTGTAGTTTCTTGACTCCAATAACTACAAATTGGCATGAGATGACAATGGATGGACACAAATCTATAAATGAGGAATTCCTTTTGAGCACCTGATATGTTGTGTAAGAATATTTTAAACTCTTAATTAACTTGTGTTGTAACAGAAGGAATAAGGCAGATTATGTAAATAAAACATTTTAAGCCATGTTGGGTAATGATAACTGCCAATCCCGTTGGCTAACATCACTTTATCCTCCACTGAAGAGTTCAGATCAGCTGATCAACTAGTAAGGAAGCACAGATTGTGTTGATATAAACTGGTAATTGATAACGTCTACATACAGTCTCTAGCTGAACTCTCAACCTCACACACTCCTTATTAGTCCAAAGCCTGTGTGACAAAGCCGCAGCCACAACATGAGCCGTTTTCCTATCTTAGTGCATTCTCTGAGGCCATACGAAGATCAAACGCATTAATGCGGGGAAGGAAAGACGGGAACAGCCCTTGTCTTCTGTCTATCTTTCTACTGTGGTAATCTAATTCCGTCTCTGTCACTCACTTTCACCATCTTATGTCCTCTCTTCAACCTCTTATCTCTCCATCTTTCCTTCTGCTCCACATCCACCCTCTCTTCCTTGGTGTGCCTCTGTTACTTGTCATTTCCTCTCCCCCGTGAGTCCTTTCTGCCTTCCATCCATCCCACTGAGCGCCACCCAACTCCTGTTGACCTCCTAATTGAAATATCAGCTATGGGAAGGCACAAAGGGAAATGTTATTTCAAGATAATTTCAGCGGGGCCAGGCTGCGCCTGTCGGTTCCTCTCCAGCGAGCGGAGCTGTCAGTGGAATTAGGTTACAGACCACGCAGAGATAATGAGATGTAAGAGACAACGCGAAGCAGGGGAACGGGGGAATCAGAAATTAGAAGTGACGATGTGTGCAAACACAAAGACACCAGGCCTAATGGGAAAATGGGGGCCACTAACAGAGGATGGGAGAGAGGGCCTGTGAGCTCAGGTACTTCCCGCATAAATTGACTTGAGTACATTGGTTAACAGAGAAAGAAGACAAATGCGATGAGAGTGTGTCTACTTTAACATAACTGCCCACAGGCTTAGAGGATAATTCTGGTTTATTACAATGTGGGTTGTACTTAGCAAGTTAATTGCTGTGATGTGCTCTTTGAGCCACCATACCGTTTTCCAGTGCATTGAGGGATTATTTGGGGTGCACATTCTTTCCACCTCTAAGTAAAATGGTTTAAGTCATTTAGTTTTACCCTCTGACTGCGTGTGCTTCTTCTGGTTGGACAATTAAAAGAATAGATTGTGCATTGCACTCCTACAACAATGTCGGTCAATGCAGCGGAACCATAGAGTCTTTTGTATGTGTATGTTCCTTATCAAAACCTAATGCCTACATTACCCACAATGCAACTCAACCACCAACAGTTTGAAGATTTATTTCATTGTCAAACCTGTAGTTTCACTTGAGGACATCAGACTTCACACAGCTCCCTCGGGAGCAACAAAAGCCTTTATACAACTTTTCTCCCCAACACCTATAAACAGACTTTGACGTGTAAAATCGGTCAAATTCCCCTTTAAGGCACTGTTACACACTGCTTGTCATTAATAAACAGCATGAAAATGCTGCGAATTTGAAGAAAAAGACACATTTAAACTGATTTTGCCTTGTAGGTGTTGTGAGTGTGTGTGTGTGTGTGTGTGTGTGTGTGTGTGAGAGAGAGAGAAAAAAAAGATCCAACAAAACAAATGAGTGACTGTGGCAGCTGTGCAGGAGCTGTCATCGTTTTAGCACTGTGTGTGTGTGTGTGTGTGTGTGTGTGTGTCTTGCAGAATGTGCACTGTTCAATGAAGCGTGGAGGCTTTTGTCTTAATGAGAGACAGAAAAAGTTTGTTAGTGGCACTTTTAGCTAGTGCACTGTTCCTGCTTCATTACCACACACTAGTGCAGATACGCTGCATTCATTTCTGAGCATGCATGTGAGCACACTTGTGTGTTTGCACAGTATTTATCTCTATCGAGGTTCCTTGGTCTTAAAGCAGAAAAGGGCTTATGACACAGTGATGAAATGCTCAATCCCAGCAGTCAGACTAAACATTAGGGAGGAAAAGGTCACAACAAAACAAGGCTCCTGCGTGAGCTGCAGCCTCCCAGGGGAGTTGAAAGGAATTTTCAGTGGTGCCAAAATATTGCAACCCCTTTGGCTGCGGTCTGGTACCATTTCACCACGGAGCTGCGACTGTGGTCTTCAAGGTTCCTAATGTGTGACTGGAAGTGTGATTGTGAGTGTGTGTTTAGCTCTGACTTCTGTATGCTGCTTTTAGTCTTTAGTCTCGAACAACCACCCACCAAAGAAGATTAGAGAGATCATGGCCTGTTCCACGCAGATGTCTTTCTGTGTTTTATGAATCTAATAATGTGTGTGTGTGTGTGTGTGTGTGTGTGCGTGTGTTTCTGCACTAACCTTCTCCCGTCCTGGAAGTGCCCAAATCCAAATCGTCTCTGGTTACATTCTGGGAGTCCAGGTATGTAGCCGGCACCCAGCCCTGCTCCTCTGCTGTGCTGACAAACCACCAACCTAGAGAGAGAGACAGAGAGACAGAGAGAGAGAGAGATGAACATATCAGTGCTGCTAAGAATCATCAAGGCCTGAAGGATGGCAATGGGCATCATTCCCACATGGTGATTTACACCAGACAACGGAAGTGATTGCTGCTCGTCTCCCAGCTGTAGCCCAGTGTGCTGCGACCGGGGGTGAGCCATCGTTTGCACTACAGCAGAGGCAGCCTGTGTATGGGTGGTCAAGCTGTACATCTAATACGGTGGGCTAGTCTGTAGCGTGACGGACAGATCTGAGGCACACTCGAGGCGACTATAGGTTTGACCTAGTTGGAACGCTGTCGTCATTACTAAACCACACATTGAAAGGCAGATATTGGAGAGAGGAAAGTGTTGGCACAGTTGAAGATGAATGTCTTAAGACCCATAGGGGATTTTAAGAAGCTGCTTTGCTTTTCACTATTACTCAACATGTTATTCTGCTGCTGTGTTGGCCAGACCTCCCTAATGTCCCCAAGCTTAGTGGCTCCAAGTTGGACAAATCAAGGTTATACAGGGACAAAACCTTCAAGACTAAGGGCATTTTCACACCTGTAGTTGGTTTTCTTCGGTCCGAAAGCGTTTTCCCCTTGTTATGGTTTCTTTTCTCACAGAAAAATCCAAGCAAACTAAAATGCATCACTTAAAAACCACGCGTGTGTGTGGGGCAGCAGCAAGGAAGTCAACACAGGAAGGAGGTCCAGTGTTGTGAACTAGTGCATATTTCTCATATTTGCTATGCAGCAGCACTGTGAGGTTGTGAAATATCAGCATGGCAACCAGCTCATAATAATAATGTTAGCGGCATTAGCAGTAAACACAAAGTACATCAGGAACACCAGCTGATCCAGTACATCAGCTGATCAGGAATCAGAGTAAGTTGCAGACATGTTGTCCATGTAGCTGCAGCTACTGACTGAATAATCAAGTGTCTCATGAAGCTGGAGGGGATTCCACTCACGAAAGAATGAAGTAGCGAAACGTGACTCCGCTGCACTGCATTAAAATTCAACTAACAGTAATTCATGCACACCATGACCGAAGTTGAAGAGGAGGGATCACACTTTGACTACTACTGACTAATGAGACGTTTGCGGTCACGAGTACGCTATTCCGCTACAGCATTCACTGAGCTGACTTGACACAATTACAAAAGCACGTCACTTTGGGCAGCAATCAAAACCAAAAGAACGCAGGGGCAAGTCATTTCAATGGATCACATCGTGACAACCAGCATGTGTCACTCTTTAACGGAGGTTGTGTGTACAGACTTCGGAGGCGCGTCGAGTATTGCATCAGTAACATTTGGGATCATTTCAGTGGTGCTGAATTAGTTGAACATGTCACTTGCCTCAAAATGAGATGTGACTTCATTACTGTTGTCGCTCCAGCTTCTGGCTAGAGAACCACTGCGTGACGCATTCTCCCAATATATACACTACAAGCTGGCACGACAGCTGACTCTGTCTGAGGCAAACGCAATGGCAACGGAAAGACACATTTCTATCTGACAGTGTGGACGAATATCTTGCAGCACTGCAGCTGCACCAAAGTAAGTGGTTCACTGCTTTGCTTGTGGGCATTCCTAATAGTAGCTGTGCTCTATGTTTGGTACAACCACCATAAATATCCCATGGATTTAAATTGGCAACCCTCTAATCTAAAGTGCTCAGACTGGTTTTAAGTGTTCTTTCGTATGTGAGTGTGACTGAATGGGTAAGTAGAAGAAGAGTAGAAGTGACACAGTGAGATGGGTGGAGCTAGAACTAGAAAAGTAGAATGAGAATGGAAACACTCATTTTTTCTTTCTCCAAATGAGTCCAACAATCAGGTCACCGCCGCTGCAACGTATTTACATTCATATGGCTGGGTTCTGTAATGTGGTAGAAGTCTGGGTGAATCAACCCATCACGCCCTGTTTTATTACCCGGCAAGACACCAATCACATAAACACATATTATGAATGATGTGGAAAATATGCCTGTAATATAGAGCTGTATCATCGGGAAAGTTACAGTAGTGGGAACAAGGGGAAGGTGTTCCTCTACTGTATAAAGCAGCCACAGTATCAGCAATTGTGTACCAGAGAAAGTGAGATTTAGTAGAACAGGGAACGGGCATTATTTTCAGATAACTGCACGACTATGTTATAAATCAATACTCATAACTACATGGGTAATCATTTCATCTATAGTGGAGTAAATAGTGACATACTTTGCATTTATAGATAAACAATACTTAAACAATATTTTGATGTTATAGACGAGTCTTAGACTTAAGAGTCTTAGCAGTATAATATAGTAACCAGTTTGAGAAGTGCAGCTATCAGAAAATGATGCACTTAAAGGGGTTATTTCCTTATAACTGTGCAGCTACGCTATCAAAAGCTGATAATAACGATCCATCCCTTTATTAATTGTTCATTTTTTCAATCACTAGTCTCAGTTGTCAGAAAACAATAAAAAATGGCACAAACCAAAGATGACATGGAATTTAGTGTCACCTTGAAATGGAGAAAACACAGAAAAAAGTAAATCTTTGCATCCACGAATGTTTGGTACATTTTGCTAGATAAATGACTTAATTATGCGAATGATTGCCGATTCATTCTATGTTGATCAATTAATCACATGACTATTCATTTCCATAATACAAATATACAAACGTTATTTTAGTGCAATGTTTCATGTGTGGTAAGCATTCTTCCCCACGCCATCTTTTTTTTTTGCTTCGGGCTTCATCTGTCCTTATAAGTCCTTTATAAGCACAGTTTCTTCCAACACACACACACACACACACACACACACACACACAATCATGCTGAAATCCTGTCTCCCCTGAATTTCCCCACAGCGGGTCATGTCTCGCAGTCAGCACAGGAGTGTATTCAACCCGAGGGCCTACAGAGACATGGGGGTTATGCACAGCTGCACAGCTTCAGCGACACTAGCTGTGGACCCTCCTACCTGCTCTCTTACTTCTGCAGAGATGTTATGGTGCAGTCTGGCTTCAGAAGGGGTCAGCGTAGTTCATTTAGGAGCCCTCAGTATCCATGTAGGATCCTGTTTGGCCTCGGCTGGTGGAGGTAGTGGTTTTATATCAAATTGTATTTGACACAGTCATAATATGCTAATTAACTCTTACCCTATAGCTCGTGGTTTAAGAAGCCCAGTGTTAGGCCAATAATGAACAGTGCTTGCTAGTGTTGAGGCTTAGAGTCAGAAACCCAGGAGGGGCTGTCAAACTTGGGCATTTCGAGGACTCTCCTACTGGGGGGTCCTCTGCTGGGTAAAGGTTAGAGGAGTGGGCTGTGACCAGACAATTCAAATGATTCGTTTAAATATGATGATCTCTTGTGTGTGAACTGTTGAAGCAGCCTCGGGAGCATCAGTGGAGAGTTTGTGTTGTGATTCCTGAAGGTTCATTTATTATCTGTTTTGCTGCAGTGTGAAAGGTCCTCCCCGCTGTAAGAATAACTTGCTCCATATGAAACACATTAGGGCTTTCATAGGCTGATTCATTGCAACTACTTCAAAAGCTCAAGAGGAATTGGAGCCACCTGTTCGGAGAAGAGCAGTAGTTCTCTGAGACAAATGCGGGTCTTCGTCCTCCCTTTAGCCCACCTGGCACAGGGTGGAAAAATAGAATGATAAATCTCCTGCTCTGATAGGATTGAGGTTTGCCATCAAGCGGCAAGTGTGTGATCCTAAGCTGCTGCATATCTCATCGTATCTTCGGTAAGGTATCGCGTTTCCAAGGTTGATATAAGGGAGTGTTTATAGAAGAATCCTTGAGTGGCGGAAGTTGAGAGGTGTCATCGTTTGGAGACAGGAACATCAGGAATGAGGTGATTTCATCTATTTGTGTGCTGGTTAAAATCACAGCGGCAGCACTGTCCAAAATGAGGACATTGTAGACATTTTGATTGAAGTCCAAACGTGGAGAATTCAAATCATGAATGGCTTTCTCCAGACCACTGAATAATAAAGAGTGGTTCCTTTCAGTTCAGTTGTACTTGAGTGAAGAAAGGCAGATTGCACAAGTCTCTTTAGCCGAACTGCTGATCAAGGCTGACTCAGAATCAAAGACTGTTCCCAGTGTTTTACCTGCTGTCTAGCTACAGTGGCCAGCAGGATTCCTAGTTTTTTTTATGAAACCACTCCACCACATGTTTTGGGGGGAAATTCAGATTTGTTATTTTGAAGAATTCCGTTACATGCAGAAACTATTTTGGGAAGCGCTCTTAATAGCTCCCGTGCCAAGAGTTAGATGAAAAGATTAATACCACTTAATATGTTGCTGGAGCCAGCAGCTGGTTAACTTAGCTTAGCATAAACACTGGAAACAAGCAGGAAACAACTAGCCTGGCACCGTCCAAACGGAACAAAAGCCGTTATACAATTTTATGATTTAACAAACAGATTTAACGTGTTAATTAGTGAGCTTTAGAGGTGATTTTGTTAAAGACAGACTAACTGCCTCCCTGTGCTTCCTGACTTTATTCTAAGCTGAGCTAACCAGCTAAATGTTTACCGTACAGATGTGAAAGTGGTGTCAATCCTCTCATCTGACTCCCAGCAAGAAAGCAAACAAGTGTATTTCACAAAATGTCAAGTGATTTTCTTAGGTCATGCTCAGCTAAACAATCACAGGTTTTCAGAGGAAAAACATGTTATTCAGAGATGATATGACCAGTTGCGCAACTGGTGGTAAGCACCGACAGGCACGTGAGAGGAAACAATAATATCACTTGGCCATCACCAGGTTGGAATAGTTGTTGTTTTGTCTTCTTCACATCTGCCCACCAAAACAAAACATCCTGAAGGCCAGAAACAGTGAAGCAAGCTCTCTATCTTCCTCACACAAGGCAAGCTTCAGACTCCATCATGTGCACACATGGTAGTGCAAGGCAAGGTTTTGACAGCGCCCAGTTCCCCTATAAATCCAGCTCTGGAGAAAGTGGGCACAGTAAAAGCAGATAAATGAGGACCAGAAACAGTGCTTGACCCCCTCAAATACACAGACTACTCTCTCAGACAGGAGACAAAGGATAAGAAAAATAAAAAGGAGATGCAGACATGGGTATAGGAGACTGAATTAGAAAGATAGGAAAGTAGTCCTTCTCTCCCTGTATAAGAGGGCCCAGGTTTGCCATGCTTCCAACTGGCGGAGAGAAGTGGGCTGAACCTCGTATGTGAGAAGCCTGTAGTCAGATTACAGTTTTCACAAAAAAATCTGTCCCGTAGGAGGAGATCTGGGCCAAAGATTGGCAGCCAGATGGAGAAAACGCAGAGTCAATTAAAGAGAAGCACAACTTGGCTCAGCATATGCAAGGAATGATGCATAAACTGACCATTGAAGTTTAGTGAGGGTGTGGTGGGCGGAATTACTGTAAGGGCACATATGCTCACTTAAAAAGAGATGAAAATGGACCTACTGCTCAAATCAGCCTTCATCGATCATATTTCATCATCTTGGTAGATGGAGTAGCCCCAACCAGCATCCAGCCCCAACCAGCATCAAGCCCCAACCAGCACCAAGCCCCAACCAGCATCCAGCCCCAACCAGCAACACGCCCCAACCAGCAACACGCCCCAAAAAGGAGCACGTCCAACCAGCATCAAGCCCCAACCAGCATCAAGCCCAAACCATCAGCACACCCCAACCAGCATCAAGCCCCAACCAGTATCAAGCCCCAACCAGCAACACACCCCAACCAGCATAAAGCCCCAACCAGTATCAAGCCCCAACCAGCAACACACCCCAACAAGCATCAAGCCCCAACCAGCAGCACGCCCCAACCAGCGCCACCCTTTGTTTTTTATGCAATATTGTTTTTAATCTGAACTCAGAGTAAGGATGGTAATATGGCTTGGTTGCTTGGTGTGTTGCACTCCTTTTTTCATCTCTCCCTTATTCAAGAACAAGAGATTCAAACAACTACCAGCCCAATTTGTCAAGATATTCACCACCACCAGTTTCTCTGACAGGCACATATACTCTTAAAATTCTATTCTTCTTCTTCTAAGCGTCAGAACGTAACTGCTATTTTGACTACTTTCTAGAAGAAAAACTAAATTGCTAGCATGTTGTTCATTCTGGAGAGCATTTTCAAGGAAGAATATAAAGAACAGCCTCTGACTGATAAAAAGGCCTTTTATTTTTGCTGACATACAAGTTAAGAATACAGGCACTGTGAAATTACAGTATGTTTATAGATCTTGGAGATAAAGAGACGTTCAAATGCTCTTAACTTCCAACATATGGATGAAAAATGATTGTGTTATGATAATCCTTCCTTATAAGAAGTTCAGTGTGTCTTCGCCTGGAAGGGGTTGAAGTTGTGATCAAAGACCGTCTTAAATCGAAGAAAAAACATCACTTTTCTTTTCAAACATGACATATAGCCACACATGCACATAGCCCGCCATGGAAAAACAAGAGTCACGCTGGCCAAAGCCAGTTGGTGGGGTGGGCGGGTTCGGCAGCAGTGGCAGCTGTGAAAGTGCTGGACAAACAGGACAACAGGATAAATAAAAGGTGTTCAGCTAATTAAGTTCATACTGTAGAGCCATCTGTACGTACAGCACAACACAGGGGTGTACTGTTGTTTAAGCAGTTTGAAATCACCATACCTTGTTATTGGTGGCTGGGCCAACTCTGTGTGTGTGTGTGTGTGTGTGTGTGTGTTTGTGTGATCAGTACACAAGTGCTCATTTAATGTTAGGTGTCTTTTTATTGTCCAGGTGCTTGGTGAAGTGGAACCTGACCTTCTCTTTACCTAAAGCAAACACTAAAATGGAACTGGTCCAATAATCAAGTTGGGATTTGTTTTTTTTCCTAAATTGCAGCTCTCGCTAGTTTGTCTGACATAACAGACCCGACTGCTCTGGAGGATTTATGAGGCGCTCAACAACTAATGACTAATATTCAGAAAGGTTATGCAGCAACACCTGGTGTCTTCCACATGTATACACACACACACACACACACACACAGTACAAAATATGAATATGTAAGACAGTAGAAGGGCTGTAATTGGCATTTCTTACATCGCTGAGCTCTTATTGGAGATTCTAGCTCCACACCATGTCTTGGCAGGCAATAATTGCCTGCTTTCTTCCACGGAGGGAAAGCGCAGGTCACGGTGAACACAGTGGTACAGTAACTGAGCAGAGCAAGACTTATCTAGAGTTTGGGGGATTGGGGGGTGAATGAAGTGATGAGAAGCATCCGAAAAGTAAGGGTGAACACAGAAGTGAGAAAAAAAGCAAGTGAGGGGGAGACAGATTGAAAGAATGATGTGGGGACAGACAGACAGAAGACAAAAGCGTGAGAGCCAGTAGATGTTTGGCCGGGGCTTCAAAGCCAAAGTATTCACTTTTTCCTTTCAGTTTCTCATTTTGGGATCGTCACAACAGTTTTGACAATGATGTCTGTTAGAAAAGTGACATTTGTGATAACGAGGTGACAGTCGTCCTTGTTTTCTCCTCTCAGCTTCTAATTAAGAACACTTCCCCTGCAGAGCAGTGAGCACTGTGACGCAGGGCTTATTTTCAGAGCAACGTATTGAACCGCCTGCTTTTATTTCTGCAGAGTAAGCAGAAAGAGGGGGGTTCAAAGAATCCGCCTAAAATAGCAGCACAACAATGGCTGCTGCCTAAAACCAGCTGTGAATGGTTTCACAGTATTATCTTCAACGTGGACTGCACCAGCTTTAATAATGGGATTAAACTGCAACAACACTATTTTTAAGTAGATCCTCGTCATCATTAAAAAATATCCTTCTGATCCATCCTTTGGACATGTATGTATTTAAAACATAAATGTATTGAATCTCCTGTGAAGCTTAAAAGAATCCTCTGTGGCAAAGTACAGCCATGCAATTTGCCTGTGCCAAAAAAAACCTTCCTCTGATACTTTACACAAAGTAGTGAAGTATCTATCAAACATTCAGGCTTCCCGAGTAATACGTCATGTTCATTTTCTGCATTAGGTCCAGCTGAGTCACCAGCTGAGCAACGGTGTTAAAAAATACTTGTTGCTTCTACAAAAATTCAAAAGTCCAGAACGTAAGGAGACAAGTCAAGTCAAGTACGTTTTGTGTCAGAAACATCCTATCACCAAGCATGTTTCCTGTACTGCTAATGGTGAGATAAAGCTAAATACTACACAGTGTAGAACTCTGATAATACACTCATTATAAACTGCTAAGAAGCTTATACCCAACACTGGAGGTCTGAACAAACTGTGATACCAAAACACCTAAACTGTGTAGCTGCCACGATACACGCAGGTACTGGGGAAGATGGATCCATCACTGTGCATGACAGATACACTCTTTAACCTCGGCTTTGTTGGGGTGGTGGGGGTTGGCTACTCAGGGGCAATGTGCATGTTTTGTTTTGTTGAATCCCTTGATTGCCCAACAAAATGAATAAACAGTGAATCAGAGAAATATTTGAAAATGAACACTCTTGTCAAGTAATCCCAACTTCAATGATCCCATACTCCCGCGTTTCCTCCTGTGCTTAGAAACGTTAAAGTTATCAGGACAACTTTTAAATATCCGTTTACAATGTGGAATATAGTTCCTGACTGAGAAGTTTGAGTCAACTGAAACTCTGCTGTGAAAACTTGTAACTCACTTTAATTGCTGTTCACCATGAAGAAGAAACAACTACCTCTCAAAAATATAGGGGGTGTTCATTTTACGTTCAAAACTTGGAGCTACCAATCAAAGACACTTCAAAGCTTGTCTCGAGGTTAAAAATAGGATATATGAGGGGCCACCCAACCCCTTCCGTGCCGCTTTGTCCTAGAAAGTCAGAGCCAATTTCAAGGTTCCAGTCTTTGCTGACGCTGTAAGCTGAATGCATTACATATTAGTGTGAAGCTCATGTTACCTGATTGAAGTTTTCATAAAATGAGGGGGTCTTGGTACTGAGCCAGATTTGTTACAAGTGAAAGGGGATAGCCAGCAGTGGGGCTTTCAATAACATCACGTTCGGTGGGGTCAAGCTCTCAGCATTACTCTCCCATATGGTGTATGTGTGTGTGCTAGCATGTGCTACCACCCTCTAGCTAAAATATCCCCCCCTTTGTGCTAACACTATCATCATGCTCTTTAAAGACAATATACTTTTCTGAGATGCAGCGCGTACAGCAGCCTGATGCTGCCTGTATCTGTCCCCATCTCTCTGCTATGCTTATTGAGACGTGCTGTGGTAAACCCGAGCCCCTGAAGGTGGCTCCCTGGTCAGCTTAAGGTAGTTTCCTCTGAGCCTTCGCCGTCCCCAGATTGTCTGAGCTCAACTTTAAGAACGAAGTCACTGAAGCAGTTTAGTGCTTTTTCACTGCCTGAGGGTGAAGCTAGCTAACACGGCTAAGCTAGGATACATGGCCATGTCTTGGCTCAAGACGTACCACACTGATTGAAGTTGGCTGTCTGTTTGATATCCTGGAGGCAATGCTAATGCTTGCCTCCAGTCTCCCATGTGAATTCAGTCCAAAACCGCTCTCTCTGATCCAGAACATCCTTTAAGCTAGCCCTCGGTACACCCTGATTAAAGACATAGGCTACGTTTGACAGCCTAAGACAGAGGATATGTCACGTTAGCTTGTATGCAAAACCTTTTAAAGCTCCCTACTGAGAAAGCTTTAACAGAGGAAATGCTGCATAATTTCACTTTTTGACACTTGATCATTTTTATGGTCCTTGACAGTCCACTTAATATTTGAAATGTAATAACTTTAAGTTTTAAAATAACGTTTCAGCTTTATTTTACAATGGATCCTTGAACCTAAGATCCACTCGTATCTTTAGGCAACATTAATGTATATATTTATTGTGTCTTTGTTGTGTTCTAAATGGCGCTATTGGTGTAGTTCTTTTTTCCCATTTCATATCAATGTAAGTTGAATATGTTGGTTTCTTGAGTTTGTAACGTATGATGGGTGTTGTTAGTGAATCATCATGTTCATGGCCATAATAATGAAGTCCTTTGCCTCAAACATCCAAACCAGGATTCTGTGTAAGCTTTTGGACTATGGTTTCCTAACAGTGGGTAAAGCCTTAAGGCGCAGGCAGTCCAATATATTGGTAATTATATAAAAACTGACCTCAACAATACTTTAATTCAGAGGAATTTCTTGACATTTTCCAGCCACTACAGTACAGTCATATCCTAAAGGTAAGGTGTACCCTAAGCTAACTGGATCTTGCAGTACAAATGACCTAATGCAATGTGAGGTTCTGATACTAAAATGTTGCTCCAGGCTTTCTCTTTATGAACCTGATCCGCACAGGGAACAGTCTTGAGCCAGATCAAGCACATCACTGAGGACAAACCTTTGGAAGGACGCTTTGTGTTAGAGTGCTGCCAGCCTCAGCAGATCCTCCTGGGCACTGGGAAAGGTGTGGTGGGAAAATGTTGCCAAAACTCCTGGCAGTGATTCTCCCTCACATGACACTGTACCTGCTGACAAGCAATACCACATAACCGAGATGTCTTTAATGTTTCCATGTAGACCATAGATATGTATGATGCAAGTCCACAAAAAAATAACTGTTCTGATTTTACAAAAAAGAGGATTAGTACTATCTGGCAACACAGCAGGCAGCCGTACTATGTGGGGTGTAGAGTAAAGTCTATCGACTCTACAGCCCACTAATCTGTCTAATCTCTTTAAATCAACTTTGACATTGCCCCTAAAACTTGGCAGCAAAAAGGGCCAAGATATTTAGGCAAATGGCTTCTCCGCCTGGTGTTGTGGCTTGGGGCGGTACACTAACCCAAAGGATCCTGTTAGAAGTTTAGTGTCAGAGTCCTCCTGGCAGATCCATTAGTCTTGGCTGATGAAACAAGGGGAAAAGGGTGTTTTTCCCCACATTTATTCCCGCCTCTGTCACTGTGGTCACAGAGTGGAATGCTAGTCACTTAAATTTACAATTAATTTTCTGAGATGATATCAGAAAGTGAGGAAGAAAACAGCTATATGATTACTGCTCATGAGGCCATGTGTTCTACACAACATCAAGTGTTTGTTTCAGCATCTTTATTAGGCAGAGAACTAACACAAAATTAAAGAAGAAAGAGAGAGATTACATGCAACAAAGGTCTGCCTGACTCAAACTGGGAAGGGTGCAATTACAAGGTCTTACACCCAAAAGCCGCCTCGGCCCGGCAAAGATCAGACAATGAATGGACATACATCTGGCACATACACAGCTAACAAATAAGATTCTCCGCTAGGTTGTGCATCTATTACTGTCCATGATCAATTTCCTTGAAAGATATGAAAATACTGGCAGTGTTTGATCCAGAACAAACTTGTGATTTAACCTAACGTGAATAAATTAATATTTGAAATAAAGACACCTGATCCAAATGGGATCCTAGAGTGGTCAGGCTGAATAGATCTGAATAGATCCAAGCATAACTGAACCAAAATGTGGTCAACCTGTAGACTCACAAAGACCTTTACCTGGCAGGAAGTCCTTTTCTTTGGTATGACACGTCGCTCTGAAATATTTCAACAACTACTTGTTGGATTGCCATGATGTTAATGAATCCTAATTACTTTGGTGAACTTTTGACCTTTATTCTAGCAGCACCGCAAGGTTAACATTGAAGCTATACAGTGAAATATCTAAATATCTACTCAATGGATTAGCACACAATTTGATTCCGACAGTTGTGGTCCCCAGAGGATGAATCTTAAGTGAAATGTCTCAACAACTGTTGGGTGGATTGCCATGAAATCTGGAACACTTTGGTGATCCTATGACTTTTCATCTAGCACAATCTCCTGGTCTAAATATCCAATCCATTGGTTTATGACTAATTACAGACAAAACTAATGACATTCCCACCAGCCTCGGCTGTACTTTGTGTTTGGTGCTTATAAGCATATGTAACACTAAGTTGGTGAACATTATACCTGTTTAGCACCAGCATGTTAGCATTGTCAGTGAGAGCATGTTAGTATGCTAATGTTAGCAAACAAGATTTCATCAGGGAAACTGTCAGTCACAGAAAATCTTAACCTTCCAGTGCTTTTTGTATTGCTCCACGTGCCCCATCTGGTATTCCAAGAATACTCCAATACTCCTTTCCAAGAGGGATTCTCATCAACTATCTGACACAGGTCTGTGGCTTTTAAACCACACTGACCTTTCTTCTCTGTCTCCTTCACATTACTGCCCCGACTCAGTCCAACACACCGTATAATTTAACCGGTCACATATGCAGATTTATTTTCTCCAGCTGGGACATTCCTCTCTCCAGACGCTATATGGTTCCCATGTCCGAGGAGGAACCAGAGGGAGAAAACCAGGACAGTGGCCCAGACGAGGCCTCTACTCCTCTCTCAGGGACAATTTCAGCATGTCCAACCCCCACCCCCTTTAAGCTTCATAAATCTGACTTTACTTGATAGTGTATACACAGAATTCACACAAACAGGGGCACAACCACCCATGCAAACTCATCCAAATACACCACCCTCCCCATTTCACACACAAATGATGATTTAACCAGTTTTCACTATGACAATGGGCCTTGTTGACACAATTCAGTGAAACAGCTGGGTCTAGACTTGCAAGGGCAATAACTTCTCACAGGGGCAAAACAAGAACAACCGACTCTGGAGTTCAAGTAATTATATCAGGTCAAGCCTGCAGACACTTAAAACTGGTTGAAATATTCTGTGTTGGAATGAGGGACAGCATATTAATGCATGATACCATCTGAGCTCAATATGTGGAGGGAGGGGGGGTCAGTATTTGAAGAAAAAACAGGTAAGATATGGATTTCATTATTACATGGAGAAGGTTAAAAGAAGTAGTGACTAGGATGTTAGAGAACAGAAACTGTAATTAACCGTCAGACGGTCAGTGTCTCTGCATTCAAACCGTCAAAGGAAAGAAGCACGTGTAGACCAGAAGGCTGCAGTGAAACCTTGAAAGGAGGAAGGGGCTTGTGGGATACTATCTGAGCTCTCAGATGTGTTTGTCTTGGCGTAGCCTCTGAGTGATGTCGTCATCATCATCATCATCATGGCTGTTCTTCCACTTCTTTGGCCCAGTAAATGACGACAGCACACACATGGGCAAGAGTTCCTCAGAGATCAGAAGTTGCTCATATTGCTGTAAGTGCTTCAATCAATATTAAATGTTAACATTCAGAATGGAGCTTTCCAACACGGTCTGGTGAGCAGATGCTGTCAAGGCCGATATTTCGAAAGGCACACTCATGACAGAACATTCAATGATGCATGTACCTAACTTAACTAAAGAGAAAAACATAGCCGGAAATGAAGACATCCACGCCCTTGAAGTAATTCTTGGGAAGAATTCGACTTCCTTGAGTACAAGTGTGACTCAAGAGAAATCATTTCCCATGCTACTTCTTTTCTCTGTAAACTTTTTAACAATTACGTAATTTATGCTGACAGTGGAAAAACTGTAAATGCTCCAAATGTGAATCAAACACAGAGACGACAGAACGACAAGCTGATTCAACGCTAAAACAGACTCATTAAGACACATAATCACTTAAAGATATCTCAAAGAGAATGAATTCACGTACACAGTCAGTGAATAGATAAGAGCGGAGAGTACCACAGGAGCGCTGGGTAGTTGGGCCAAGCTTTCTGCTGAGTTCTGTTGAGTTGTGCAAGCTGCTGGCTGTCAGTGGTTGCTTGCATGGAAAATAAAATCCAGGTCTGGGATTGCTAAACAGAATTTCCACAGGGGAGCAGGGAAGGTGAAACATGAAGTGCTGCATCGCTTGGTGATGCAAATACGATCGCTGGTCAGTCGATTGGCATTGATAGTCACTGCAGTTCATTGCGTACACACTGGAAAATACTTAACTTAACAAATGTTAAATCTTTTTAAAGCCTCACTCCAAAACAGAAAGTAACCAATCAAATGTCTCAATTCTCACTTTTACTAAGTGGAACAATTACTTCTGAATTGACTTGACATTCTTGTTGCAAAAGGCCTCCAGCCACAACACTGCCTTTCCTCCACACACACACACACACACACACACACACACACACACGCACACACTGCTGCCAGCCAAACAGCACCTCCAGGTGGTGCCAAGCCCCAGCTAGGAGATCAGGAGATTGGGAGAAGAGGGGAAAGACTGAGGGAGAGCAGAAAGAGGCAGGAGTAGGGGACTCTTGTGGACAAAGGGGTTAGAAAAGGAGGGAGTAAAGTCAAGACAGGGGAGAAAGAAGACAGACAGACAGAGCGGTGCAGACTGAGCATGCTTCTCTGTGTATGTGAGTATGTTTATGCTACTACTGTGTACTCAAAGAGAGGGAGATACAAACAGGAAGAAACAAACCAAATGTCAAGCACTTGTAAGAACATGACATTTATAACAATGCCACATTTAACTTTTCACACAACACATGTTAATGATAGCGCGTGTGAATGGTTGTCAGAGTTCAACAAAGACATAAACAAAAGAAGAATCCACTCACCACTTTCGCTCTTCTCAATCACGTCCACCGTCTCGCCGGCCTTTAGGCTGATCTCAGAGTTCTCCTGCCTCTCGTAGTTTGCCACGGCCACGTACTGCTCCAGCACCATGGGCTCCGAGCTGTCAATCCCTGAGGGGAAGAAACAGGCTGTCAGCCACCTGCCCGCCGTGGCACCCCGCGAACGCCCGCTGCAACCGACTACACTGCTGCCTCTGTGCACCCGGTACGCCGCCATCGGCCGACCCCCGCTCCCTGCCGCCCCGACCAATCAGAACGCAAGCCCGCGACCTGGCTGCATAGTCCCAAACGTCTGGCCATATAGCTGAGTCGACCCCCGGCGACCCACAGCGAAGGACTGAGGAGCATCGGTAGGAATCAAAACAAAAGGAGGGAACGGGATGAAACTGTTTGCAGGGGCTGCATCTCGCAACTAAAGTGGATCCATGACCATGACCAAACTTCACGATCCAAAAAGAAAGGAACAGAGGAGTCAAAAGAAAAAGGAGAAACAGAGGAGCTGCTAATGGTTTGAGGGGAAGACTGAGGAGAGAACGAGTGGAAGAATGGTGAAGTTTCCCTGTGGAAAATCAACAGTGCGGTTGAGAGGAAAGGCCTCCCCTCCGCTGCCTTTGGGAGGCAGCCGTTGGACAGCGAGTCAGGACGGGGGTGGGGGGTGGGGGGGTGAACACACCAATCATGGTAGTCAGCACTGCTAGCCTTAAATAGAAACATATGAGGGGACAAGAGAGAAAGAGAGGGAGAGAGAGAAACAGGGAAGGAGGTTGGGTCCATGTTTATGTGAAACAAAAGAAGAAAGCATTTGAGTCGGGGTTAGGCCGCTCTGCTTTCTCTCTTCTTCTCTCTGATGTTTAACCTTTTCAGTGCCAGCAGTAATGTCATTAACTGAGTTCATATCGAGTCGTATCTGAGCTGCGGACGCGCTTGTTTTCTTGTTTATTCACCAAAAGAGGTGACCCACGCAGATCCGGAAGGACCCTCCAGTGATCTGTGTCATGTGATCAGGAGCAGAAAAAATACACTGATGGTGTACGGCCAAAAAAAAAAACACTGGGAAAAAATCCAAGAAAGTCCTAAAATGAGTTAACAGGGTGAATCCACTCCATGAAGTTAGCGCATGACAGCTGCAGTAGGGTTAAGGTATGGTTAAAGTCTGGCTATTCAATGACGGTTAAGGTTAGGGACAACATTACAACTTCACACACACTTTCAGCTTGAACACGGCTTCTTAACGTGCACATTTTTCTTTCTAATGTAACGCCTCGATGCAACCTTTGATGTTCACCTAGAATTAATACTGTAGAACATTCATTCATTCATGTTTCACTCACACGACCTGAAGCATCGAAATTGAAAGCAGTGAAGTCAAGTGTGTACGTCATAGGTCTTTTACTGATTTCTGGAGGTTATTAAGGACAAAATGATTGGATTTTCAATGGAAAAAGGAAAATAACTGTTGTAATGAACACTATAAAAAGGGACCTGGATCCACTCATAGTCAGAAAGTGACTATACATGTCATTTACAACCTCAAAAAAAGGATTTAGTTCGACAGAATGCACAAAGCCCATACATTTGCACCTATGCTACAATCTGCAGTCTTAAACTTCAAATCCTAGGATCTAATTCATGTCATCATCACACTAACTGCATGATTGAAATCAGAAAGAATTCCACTCCTGTCAAGCAGCACTTTGCTGCCGCCAACCTGTCTCTTTATGACCACCACAATGTTGATGATCAATCAGGCTTCTCCAAACCTCAAATGAAAGGAACACCTCCAGTAACACGGGTGACCTGCAGGTGACCTTGGAGCTCCATTTGCAGCAGCAGATTTAGCAGAAAGCAAGTTCATTTTCTAGAAACTAAGATTGGATCGAATGTATAGAAAACAGAGCACCTGGTTAGCTGCTGAGCCCCATCAGACATAAGCAGCCGCATTTTGGCAAAGACGCTACATGTAATGTTAAAAAACTATCAAAAAATGACACATTATGCAGAAAGTGAAAAAGGCACCTCAGCCCCAGAGATGACACGGGATAGAAACCGAGTCTGGAGTTTGAGTCTCTGCTGTTTTTACTGAGGCTGAGGAGAAAAATAAGTCTCATACTTTGTCAGCAAATCTCTCCATCTTCCCACTTAGGACTGCATCTGAGACAGCGAACTGTCTGCTGTCAGCCTCTTTGTCATTTTGTAAATGGGATTAGACCTTGAACATACAGTATGTGGTATTGTAAGAGTTAAGCTGTGCACATCCTGCACGTTAGATGTCACTTTCTTTAAGATGTAAGAGAAGATTGTAGAACCAATCATCGCTGAGATGAAGTCTTGTGTTTACTGTGCGTCTCACATATAAATACTAGATCTTCGCAGTGGCCTTGTGTTTTTATGAGAATGATTACACTCCTGCATTAAGCCTGGATGAATAAGAAGTAGGCTAAAGCTTTTGCGCAGTGCTTAAAACACAATTAAGCATCTCTGCATGTTGTTACTCAAATAAACAGGCAGGGAACACCAGGGAATGCTCGTAACCCTCCTTCCCCACTGGGTGAGGCTGGGCATTTATCCCTGTCTTTCTTTAGCATTCTCCCAGGAGGCGAAATAAAGAAAAGAAACATATTGCGGAGAACGTAGGCAGCCTATGTGCAGAGAGCAATCAAAGTCAGTCTGAGGTAATAAAGCAGCACACATCCAGTTATTTAAAGGCTTTATGCTGTTGTAATGGCAACCACGCCTTGTTGAGAAATACCATGGATCCGAAAGACCTGCTACATTTTGCCTTCAATATTCCACTAATTGTATTGCACAAGATTTCTTGTGGAAATTATCGGGGAGAGTGGTTTTCTCCAAGTTCTAGACACTTTGTCTCGGCAAGAATTCTTTTTGTTTGACTAAATCTGTTCGAAGGGGGTCTTTGTTACAGACACACTGACAGTTCTAATGGAAGGAAACAACATATCTGTGTCTTTCCCACCGCAATGCCTCAATTACAGTTAAATGTCTCCGAGAACATTGACTAACCATCACCAGATGGGCAAATCTGTGATTGTATTTGTGCCTAAATGTGTGTTTATATCTGCAGGTAATAAATGTTCTTATTTGCAATAATTCGATGTCCTCTTCTCTCTCGACCCATCCCTCCTATAGACCCAAAGCTGAACGAGGTCACGGGCGGTGGTCAGCCATGTTGACAAACGTACAGAAACAGACTCGACACCTCGCTTCAGTCTAAGGCGCTTGGCCACATGCGGACCTAAGGTGCACGCTCTGGCCCCGGCACTGTGCCCAGCTGCTGTGCTGGCCAACCGGGTCTGCAAAGATGGATGGACAGACTGCAGAGAAAGAGAGGGTGAATGTGAGCAGATGGGTGGAAGGAGAAGCTGATGACAGCGCATGCAAAGCAGATGTCAAGAGAAAACCAAAAGGGATGCAGCTGGCATGTCGTGCTCACACAAGCACAGTAGCACATGCATATTCAACATGTTGACATAGACGCACAAGGCTACCTGAGGCCTCTTTCCTCGGGCTGTCTGTAAAGCCGTACATCCATACTGGAGACGAAGAGAAGGAAGAAGAGAAGCAGAGAGAGATTATTCAGTTTGACAGCATGCAGAAGCAACAGTATGGCAAAGCACACCTTTATCACACCCACTGAACACAAAATAGGAAGCGGCAGAGATAAATTCCCCTCGTCTGGGGATGATACACAAAGTCAGGGCTTAGTGAGAAACTGGCCAATGTGCTGGTGCTGAATATTACAAACAACGCCTCCATTCCTGATCTCTTACTCAAGCCCTCCCTCCTTTAGACTGCAGGACACTCGCTCCACCCTTCCCATGATCCCCCTTTACCCGACACCCCCCAGTATGTACAGTATGCACATTCACACGCATCTGTGTTTATCCAGGAATAATGACGTCCCGAACAATACACAGTCAACATTTACAATTATTTCTCTGTAAAGCACTTTGGTCCACACCATTTATTTAAAAATGTTCTCTATAAATACATTTGATCTGACTTTATCACAATGGCTGGAACTGTTGGCAATCATATTGAAAATTTCCAAGTGATAACCAGTCCTACTTTCTTCACTTTTGACCCAAACATCCTTTTGATTGACAATGTTTTTTATTGGTTCAACTCTAGCAGTTATGTAACTTAAGGTTTTATACATTATCGAAAGAAAGGAGTGAGTTTAGGACTTATTTATTTATTGGTTGATTTACAACAGGATCTTATTGCTCTAACTCTAACTGGGAGAAACGGCCGTCCGTGGGTACATCGAGGTATTTGAATTGCTGAGATGTGGGCAGTGATTCAGAGGTCTGGAACCAGGCTAACTAATATAACTGGTAGTTAAAAGAACTTTAATCCCACCTCAAAAACATCGTCCTATTTCTCTTCAACTCCAACACGCACAACAAATGTTCTACGTATGTACAACACGCTTTCTATTAATTGAACCATACATTGTACATAAAAAGTAGACGTAGTGAAACAGAGATGGTTTGAGGAAAACGGATAATGTTTCTGACATCAAGTTTGGTTTTCACTCAAATTGAAGGTTTATGGCCTTGAACAAGTAGTCCACAAGTAGCAGCTCCACTCCGTTCACTCACGTGAGATAATAAAAGCCAAATCCCCTCTCTCTAGCCACCAGAGCCTCAGGGCTTTGCTGGATTGATGTTGGCCCCAGAGGGAGGGATGCGGGCTGATCCCAGGTCAGCCAGGGTCAGACCCCGCTCACTAACGCCATGCCATGATTATTACCCACCAGGCTGCTCTCAGTATAGCGGCCAACATCTGATTAATATTAACCTCTCCACTCGGGGTCCTCCATGTTGACCCACTCCCACTTCACAAACACGCACACATACATTAGGATGCTTAATTCCTTTCAGGTTTGGGTGATGATGCCACAAACCAGCAGAACCAGCAGTGACTTCTCTGACTTCTGACCCCAAACATCTACATTCCCCTGCAATTGAGCGCCTGAGTAGGGTAAAAAAAACCTTCCTTCTGGGTTTGGTTTGGAGAGGCTTGTTAGCCATCTACCTTGTTTTTCTGGAGATTGTGTTTTGAAAGAAAAGTCGCTGTTGCTGACGTCCCCCTTGACAAACCACAGTCCATCAACGAAATCTTAAAAAGATGAATCTAAGAGATCTGTATCAAGACCGTTATTGAATTGTTTATCAGTATCCAGCCTCAAAAGTCCAGTATCGCTCAGGCTATGATAATGTTTACCATGTTCACCATCTTAGTTTGGTGTGTTAGCATGCTATCATTTGCTAATTGGCATGGAATACAAAGCAGCATGAAACACAATGGTTGGAATGTCATTAGTATTGCAGGTGTTGGACACATTTTGACCTGATGATGGTGCTAGATGAGAAGTCACGGGATCATCAGTTTTTACAGTGCATCCTAAGGGGGACATGAATGTCTGTACAGGATTTCAATCCATTCAACAGCTGTCACGCAGCAGGTGGCACAAGATTGTAAGACGGGATCACAGAAATCAGTCAAATTCATCCTCAGAGCACCATGAATGTGTGAACAAATGATTTCTGGATCAAACTGGTTCAACACACTGACCAACAGCACTTCCATCCCTACAGCCACATTGCTAGCGTGGCAAAACATTTCCCTCGCTGACATTTAGGCGTCACAATATTCAAAAATCCAGTGATAAGAAGGAAAATCTGTGGATGTGGTGGGGACACCGTAACAGCATCGGGGGAGGGGGAGTGTCTAAAGAGTTTGAGAGATAAAGAGCAAGAAAAGAAAAGGCTAAAATATAGAGGGTGGGTGAAGATAGAAAAGGAGAGATACAACAGTGTAAGAAAAAAACATGTAGAGATGTCTTTCAATGCAACCTTCGAACTACAACGTTTCACCTGGGTCGAGTGCACATACGAGATATCCAGCACCAACAATATGTAATGACTGTGTTAAAAAGGGAACTGCAGAAACAAAAAACACCACACTCAACCTCCACCCTCATGATGGCACTCACACAGCAAGACACACAGCCAGGAGCTCAAATGATGAAGAAAAATCATTCATTTGCCTTCGGCATTGCATTATTAAGAATACATGTGTCGTACAAAAACTACTACAATCCTGACTGCCACATCAGAGAATAACACTTTCTGTTAACAGGACGTGCCGTAATGACTCCATTGTGACATCCCATAGAGCCAACACAAAGGCGACCAGTTACAAATTACAGCTAACCAATATTGATTCGACACTTGTGAAAAGGCGCAGCGGCCGAGCGTGACACCAACGCTAACAACGTCAAACCGCAGGCAGGAGTTAACTGGTATTGATACAATGTTTAGCACGTAGAGGAGAGAACAACGGAGCGAAACAATTCACCCCTGACTGTGACACAAACATTGGTGGGACAAATGACGTTTGTGGGTGATGGTTGAGGGCCCTCCGCCTTAGCTGTGGTCTCACATAGCCAGACCTGTAGGCTGGAGAAAGGTCTGTCTGATCGCTACGATGACCACGGCCATGTAGTGACACTCCCGCAACGCTACACAATTTTGTCCCAATACAGCCTTGTGCCCCCGGCCGGCTTCCTGCGAGTCAGACTGATTTGCTTTAGCTGGCAAGCAGCCGTAGTAATGACAAACAGTTCACATGGTGTCGGCACTCGCTTTAGGGTGAGGCCAAGTCACATCACAAGCCACATCTGTTCCACGGTGAGCGCTGTCTCCTTTCTTTTTACTCTGACTTTCAGTTTCCAACCTCACCTCCTTCAGCTTTAATGGAGATCCAGAGATAACAACACCATCTCTCCCCGGGACATAACTCTTCCTGCTCGGTAACACTGCATTTGCTAAGCCTCAAGGCTATAAAGCTGGAACAGACAATTATCATTTTTCTGCTTAAATCAATACTTGCTTTGCTGTATCTTCAACACTGATGCAATAAGACAGTGCTGACGTTATTATTGCCGCTATTAAGTGCTCAGTGTGATGTTAAAGGTGTAAATGTCAACATAGAGAAGGGTTTTATTCTTACTTATATGGAGGCAGGTAATGGAGGGTATAAGTGTCATATAATTGTCTCTGTCCACAGAGGAGCTCCTAATGGTACAAACAACAGCCTGCCTCTGAGATTCTAATTAGCACAGACAGCTTAACAGATATGCACACACACAAACTGCCCCTGTCCACTAAACCTACGCTTGTAATAACCCTGACACAAACACACACACACGCATAAAGACACAGCCCTCCTCCCTCCTCCAAGTAAATACGACTGGCCATTCCGACATCAGCCTGAAATCTTATCCACTGTGCCACGTAAACAAACCAGCGTCTGTCTGACAGTCTCAACCCCTGTGGCCTGTGCAGTCCAAACAGCACCCTCCTCCGTTCCCTCTGAATCTGGCCCTCACATGGAGGAATACAAGCTCCATCTGCACTCTGCAGAGCAGGGCAGGAGTACAGAGCTGTGACCCCTGAAACTCCCTAGACCTGACCCTACTTCTAAACCCAAACGTTCATCTTTCAAACACAACCGTGTCTCCCTGTATATCCTGTATATCAAGATTATGACATGTATGCCATTGGGCATCACTATTAGAGGAGATGATGTGAAACTAAGGTCCCCAGATGAACTCAGACTGGAGAACTGCAGTTGCATGGTGAAAATCTAGTAGCCCCTTCTCCACTTTGCGACTCTCTTTTATGCAATGGTGAGTGAACAAATACCCAGTTTAATGTGCTGTTCAAAACATTTGGTTCCTGAGAAAGGGCTCTGCTTGCAGTGCAAGTGATGCATTTATGTTCTCAGCAGCAACAACAACAGTTTGCTTGGAATGAACAGAAGGCCAGCATGGCAGACGTTGAAGCAGCATTAGTCATCATGGCAAAAAAAACAACGTTTAAAAAAACACCACGTAAATTAATTTAAAGCAACAGCTCAACATTTTGGGAAGTACACTTATTATCTTGCTTTCTGACAGATGAGAAGATCTTTCTCAACATGTTATCAGACGGTCAACGTGTTCGTTAAGTATGGAGCTAGGGCCAGGGGGTCGATTAGCCTAGCTTAGCATAAAGACTGAAGGCAGGGGGAACCAGCTAGCCTGGCTCTGTCTAAAGTTTAACACTATGCCTAGCAGCACCTCTAAAGCTCACTAGTTAACATCTCGTTTGTTTAATCCGCACACACACTGACATTTAATTAGACGGTTTGTGTTGTTGCGTGCGGTGACCCTGGCTACAGTGTGGGTTGCCAGATATGGTTTGTGAACAGGTTTTGGCATGGATCCCTTAATAGGCACCTCATTGTGACAACAAGACAAGACTCGAGGAGTGGATACTCTGCTCTGTGGAAGGTTACTAAACACTCTCAACAGGAAGCCTTCAAAAGCCTTACCTTAAGGAAGTTCCCTTGACCTTACCCAAAAGGTTTATGAATAAGGTAGAAATCAAGGGGACACGAGATATTAATTACCAAACACAACCTTTACGCTACTTAAATATCTCTTTCCGTGCATCTGTAAAGATAATCCTATTTTCCATTAACCATAAGCCATTTCCTGCATTGTCTCTTCAATAATTCATAAGAGGTATGACCTAAATTCTACCTAGCCTTAAACACACAGGGATCCAAGTTGCATATGACTCACATGTACCAGTGCTTTTGTTAAGCAGCTGTTCTGTAGCTAATACCCTCTAAGAACCATACATTTGCTAAGATGGCTAATGGGGCGAAAAATCCTTGACAGTAAGGAATGGATGAATAGTCTTATAGTCAAACAAACCAGTTGTTGGCTTGTGCCACTGAATTCACATGTTGGCTACAGTGGAACAGGTCCAGGAACTGTCTATGGTTGGATGTTATTTTATTATATTCTACTGAATTGCATATGTGGCATCCAGTGGAGGTATTGCAGCTTTTGTTTACCTCTTAAGTCCCAGGAACTTAGACCACACAGATCAGGGTTAAACCAAAGCTCCTTACAAGCATATACCTTCAAAGGCATCACTGTTAAAAGAAAACGCCTTCTTCTTCCTTTTTGAATTATTTAGAATTCTAAACAAGTCATACAAAACGTCACGCCTTCAGCTGGAGACTCAGAGGCAAACAATCTTTTCAACGTCCTGACAGCAACATCAGACAATAACGCTTTTTCTTAACAGGACGTACATGAATGACACTATTTGGACATCTCAAAGAACTATCAGGCAATTCTGAACCCCCCCCCCGGACAGCGGCAAATCTGACCCCAGTCGACAGTAAGTCAGCGTCCCACAGCAGCACAAGTTAACAATCACACATTGACATCACATAGATAAGAGACAAGTCACAGAGTTTAAGAGTCATACGCCATGCAGCATAATGCCCCCCCCCGGATCTTAAGGAGCCGTTCTATTAAGAGCAACAAGTTGAAACATAAGGATAGTGAAGGAAAACAGGTGACCTACCCGACTTGCGCTTGGATCCATAGTCCCTGAAGGAGAAGCAACACAAGAGGGACATGGTTAGTGACAGCACATGCCGCTCGGTCCAGAACAAAGCATGCAGTCACCGCATATGGATTCTGATACTCCTAAACTGCAAAAACTGGCAACTGCACTCACGCAAAAGCACATTAATGCAGTCGGCTTTAGCACACTAACAAACGCATGTGTTCGAGGGAGAGAGAGAGACACAGAGTGAAGGATGGAGAGGGAGGGAGGGATGACTTTGGCCAGCTGCCTGTACTCCCCGCAACAGACACAAATTAGTCATGTGACTCCAAAGCGGCACCACCATCCTCGTCCTATACTCCTTTTCTTCCTACCTCCCTCCCTTCCTCCCTCGCTTCTCCGTCCTGTCAGAGAAGATGGCGACCTCTCCCCACATTTAAAAGAAGCAGGATCAGTTTAAGGTCTAATGAGATTATGCCATAAGGCTAAGCTATAGATGGGGGGGGGGGCGACAGAGTTGTGGGTGCTTGCAATCAATGTGTCCTTTCAGTTTTTCCGAGGCCTGATCAAAACCCCCATCCAACCTCAAATTTAGCCATGTCATCCTGCTGCAATAGTTAGAAAAAAACAGCAATAAAACAAAAGCACAATGCTGTAGTGAAGAGCTGCATTCCACTAGAACCTTCTCGCCCATGTGGTTTAAAAATAATCACCTTATAGGCAGAAATATCAACCCCCAGACAGCAACAAGGGATACAGAGACCAGAAGGCGAAGTGGTTTGTGGATGATTGAGAGCAACATGACTCTTATAATAAGAGGCGTACCAGATTGCAGCTGATGAGTGTCGGTGCATCTCGGGACTACTAACAGAGGGATGTGTGTGAGGTAAGCAGGTGTATGCAGGCACACTGGTGTGGGTGTTAAATCAGTGAACGTGTGCCCACAAACAGGCGGTGTGTGTAATTGATCATGGATGTTCCCCTGAGATTCCGGATCCGGACTACCCAGCTGTTTGAGCAACCTTGATTGGTACCGTTGACCTCGTGGCCCTTGTGAAGCTGCCCATTTTATTAATGAGGGACCTCTCATCTTGGCAGGTGTGATGCAAAGCAAATAGGCCCGGAAGATTATACTGCAGCGCCAGGAGAGGAGAAGCGGCTCAGGGCAGCGCAGCCGGCAGTCAAGGTAGTGCCCTCTCACTGCATGAGGTTAATGAAAACCTCCTCCTGGCTCGTGCCGTGACCGCATTCAAGCTAATAAAAAGACACACCAACACGTACGCTGGCCGTGCACATGAATACACAAGTGCTCTACAAGTAAACAGTGTAAGACAAGACAGCACACATGCATGAGCACATGCCATGTCTGATTTAAGATGCTACAGCTCCGCATTCTTTAGTGTCACTGTGCTTGTCCCAGCTCTCTTTTTCTTCATCCCTTCATCCATTTCCCCTGTGATCTGATCTATTTGTCTCTTTGTGACTGGCTGCAGCAGATGAATAAAGCCTTTATACGAACCTCTCCACCAAGATCACTTTGTGCTAGCAACTAGAATATGCTTCATTGTCACCAAAGTGGGACACAGAGAGAGCGGGACTTCACCCCTCGTCTCATCCCATCCGTCTTGAGCCATGCCGAACACACGACCTCTAATACATGGGGAATATATAATGTTCAAGTCAATGGCCATGACTTTTAATGAGTTGTACTGCAGAGTGTCTGGATGTGTCTTGGTGGAAAATATGCTGTGGACAGTCTCGGGGGTTGGCAAGATGTTAGCCCTTTTTGCTCTAAGCTTGCCAGAGTGTCATAAAAAGATGCTGAAATCCTCTGCCAACAGAAAATACTTCTTACTCTTACTCTTACTCTACTTCTTACTCTTGTTACTCTTACTTCTTGTTCAGGTCCAGCCTTGTAGGACTTAAATAGGCAGCAGGGATCCAGGTCATCTAGTCCAGTGGTTCCCAACCTTTTTGGACTAAGGTACCCCCACAGTCCTGTTAACTAAATTTCTATACATTTCTATCTATAAATCACTATTTATGTTGACAGGTCAACAATCGTACTACTAGAGTGAAATTGAATGCTCCAAACGTTTATCCGTCACTTTTAGCTACCTGTTTAGACTTCTGTGTTCGCCTGCTAACTAGTTTTCACTTCCTCTCTACAGCTGCCTTAATATGTGTATATATATTTTTTAATCAAAAGATCATTTTTCAATTCTTTTTTCATTCATTTCACGTACCCCCTGGCGACTGCAGAAGTACCTACAGGGTTACACGTACCCCTGGGTGAGAATCACTGATCTAGTCAAACGACCTCTGGCAGCAGCTTTTAAAGCAACTAGCAAACTGAGAAGGCAGCACTATTCGCCCCTTTATAAATCTGGAGGCCTGTCTGGTTTACCAGCACTAGTAAATGGACAGAAGGACAAACAGAGTAAAACATCTATAAAATGTGTAATTATTTCATTACTATTTACTTTGTACTTGTTTGTTCAGTGGTACAGAAATGGTACACATCTGGTATGAATAAAAGGAAAAATCTGCTCACATATATACATGACAGTTAACCAGAGCACCAGTGACCTAATGTGTAAAAGGACTGCCCTCCATCAGCCAAACTGCAAGCGTAGTATTTTTATGCAAGCTGGATGCCTGCTGGGTTAATGGAACAAGCTAAAGGATCTACGAAGAGTGACAATACAATAAGTGTAAGTGTGAGACCTGGACATGGCTGGTTTTAACTCATGAAGGAGGTGAGGACAGGGGCCAACGAATGAGTTTTGTTTGGCGAAAAACAACAGCAGACGGAAAAGTACTTTGCTGTAGCAAACTCCCAGGGAGCCAGTTAAGCTATTCATGCTGTGCATGGTTTGAAAGGCAAACGTGACCTCGAAGCTCTACAAACAAGTCCCAATCAAGAGAAAGGCAGGGGCGTTAGCGGTTTCTGGTCCAACTGTACATGTGTACACAAATCACACACTAAACCAGCGCTGTGCTGTATTTGATTGTTTGGCGTTAATTGTTTTCGATAAATGATCAGATGAAGTCGCAGGCGATACAGCTGTTGAAGCCCTCAGTTAATCCTGACACACAGAGTGACTGCTGATTGACTGGATCAATCACATGCACTTAAACTGTTGTCATGGAACGCGGGTCAAAGTAAAGCTTAGCTTGTATCACAAGTGGGTGCTTGTTAGTATTAAGCAACCACAAAGGGGTTTAGAACGACATGACTGCACGACATCCAAGCATTAGCTCACTAAAACAGCCATGCTAGCAACTAGCAGATAATTACAGTAGCAGCTAATTAGCACAACACCTAGCCTAGTTTTAAGCAAGAAGATTTTTGTTTCTTTAACAAAGTCAAAAGAAAAAAGGTTTAGCTTGTTAGCTAACGTTTTACATTACATTAGAACATGCCAGTGGGAGTGCAGAAGGCTAAATTTATATAGTCTTTTTAGAGGTATGGTTTTGGTGGCATCTGCAAAGCATTGGAGCACAAAAGAGGGGCAAGTGAGGGTAAAACGGAGAGGGAGAGAGAGGGAGGGAGAGAGAGGGAGAGAGAGGATGAGGGAGGGCAGAAACACGGGGTCCAGACTCGAATCCCTGAGGCTGAAATCAAACTCTTCCCTCCAGGGCTGAGCAACCAGCTCTTTTCCTACATCTCGAGGTGTGGACAGGAGGAAGCGAGAGGTGAAAGGTGACATGAAGAATACATAATACAGTGGTAGAGAAAGGGTGTGTTATGTGGCTGGAATATTTAGGCCATTTTTGCAGCCATTACAGAAACACTGCACCGGTCCTGGCGACAGTTTGTTTTTAGCAGAGGGGTTACCAGGATTTTACAATTCAGTATACTTCCTGTGTGAAGAATAACATACAATGTTTCACAGTCTAGAAGTTATTCCTTGCTGAGAAATGATAATGCCCACATCAATACCATCAATATGAGCGCTACAGTGATGTGACTGACATCATACGCCTGTTTCACAGTGTTTCAGGAATTAAGCAAAAGTACTATTTGTGGTGACAGATACTTCCACGCACAGATGCTGATGTTGACTATTCATAAACGAATATGTGCAATAAAAAATGGATGTTATTTTGACAGCAGCGCTGTTTTGGTGACATACAGTCTAAAGTATCCAGTAAGCGACCAAATGGCATCTATCTGTTAGAGTATGTGTGTTCGTATGAATCTGAGAGGTATGTATATCCTGAACAAAAACATTAACAGATGGACCAGGTGCATCCATAAGAAGACACACACACACACACACACACACACACACACATTCTGTCCCACTTCATCGCGTACTGACATTTTGTCACAGTAAACAGGAACACTTCCACGCACGTCTTATCAGTTCCAGTGCTTCGAGCTCTCCACGTTGATTTTCAAGCCAAAACAGATGAGTGCGTATCATGAGGCGGGGCGCGGGGGTCAGGCAGGTCAGCTCAGCAGTCAGCTGACTACAAAAGTGTTAGCCGAGGTATTTTCAACTGCTTGCTCACGAATGAGTATGTATACAGCAAACGTAGGAATCTGTGTCTCTCAATTACACACATGAAAATGAGTAAATACTGTCTAACCACCTTCCTCGACTGGGATCTACAGGATGGAGGCGTGCTGTTGAACTAGGATTATGTTGCCCTTTAAGGGTGAAAAAAGATGTGGTTGTTAGCTGTTTTAAGCCTCTTAAAGAAAACCACAAGCTCTGATTTCATAGTAGATACTATTGCTCAGTTTCAATCCATAGACAGAGACATAAGTGCTTGAACTTGCCATTTGTTTTGACACATACTGTACGACTCCATCCCTCTTGTATTCTAAAACTGTTTGGATCTGAAGTGGGAAAACTTAATTTTACACAGAATAATGTTGCAAAAAGACATCTTGAAAAAAGAAGGCCCCAGTGAATCTTACATATTTAACAGCAGGACATTATGAGAAAAATAATTACACTCATTCTTTACAATCGCTCCAGCTAAGTGAGGTTTTGGGTCTGAGAAGCTGGGTGCTTGGACCCCGTTATGCTTCCTTGCAAGTCTGGTACTGTTATTACTATTCGATTTATTTGTGGACAATAATAAACTACATTCTTTGTATAAACGTTCAGTAGCTTCAATTTGTGAAAGAAACTTAAAAACTGGTCAGTGGAGGCAGTGGATTTACTCATTAAGAGTATAGGAGTGGGTTGGCAGATAAAAGGCTAATCAATGTGTTTACAAGTATTAGCATTATGGCTGGAAGTTAATGACTCTCAATGGCCCCCTGCTAGACTAGCCTGCAAGAGCAGTAAATAAACACTTCCTGAGATTACCTCCTTAGCCTCTCTCTCTCTCTCTCTCTCTCTCTCTCTCTCTCTCTCTCTCTCTCTCTCTC
>JAVQJD010058549.1:0-49038 GCA_036023655.1 Nannoperca australis
GAATGAACAAGATAGATCATGAACAGAAACGTCTGGGGATGTGGCTTAAAACGTGCAACTATACCAGCATCCAGCCGAAAAAGAGAAGGCTACTGAGTGAGATGCATATCAGCCACTTGTGTTTACCAGACAGCCTTTTTCTTCAAGGAAAACTAACACATGCCAAAGTGTTAACATACTTAGCAAAATGTATTAGTGTTGCATAAATAGACGTATTGTAGGATTCTTATTACTGATGCATTCATGAGTCAGCAGCTTTTTAATGTTGTACCCGGACCTCATTTTATCTGCTCATATGCCACCGGGTAGCAACAAACCAGTTCATAGCACAGAAGGGAAAAGGAGGGGCAGACATAGAGGTTGACAGGGATGAATTCTGTAAAACAAGACCGGAAATCAAGAAGTAGCCTGTTTCAAAGGACAAACGGTGACAGGATCCGGCTGTTGCACTGAGATGAATCACTTGAAGAAGGAGGTTCACTCATAATGAAAGTGATCATCGTGGTGCTGGGCCTCGGAGGGCGGCATCGCAGATGTCAAACAGCTTTTCAATCACTTTTCCAGGCTTTTAAGCAGACTCCCGACATATGGGTTGCATCCATTAGTGCAGTAGGGCTGGTATTCCCTTCAGTGCTCCCTGTTTTTGCTGTGTTCTCTTGGCATTATGTGCAGCAACACACTGTCAGAGTAGAGCTTCTCAAATAATCTGGACAGCGTCAGGCTTTCTGTGGTAGAGTTTGGCTTTAGTGCAGGCTGCAGCTACAGTACAACCACAAACCTACAGTTTAACTTCCTATAAGTGAGCGTGAAAACCGTTTTGACTGCCGCCAAACTTCTTGCAGCTTATTTGCCTTGTGGTTTCCTCCAGTTGGGTTTTGGTTACTGCCGATGAACCACAGCAAATCACTCTGCTTCACACTCTTGTCTCCAGCAGAGACATTTTTTTTTAAAGGAAAAGAAAAAAGAGAAAGTATTTTTTACCGAATTCTGGAAGTTGTTCTCCTCTGTAGCCCGCTAGTCAGTCAATGAGCCACCTGCTCAGCCTCCCCCGTTGTTTAGCCAGAGCTAATTTGTAGCTGCACAGCACTTTACCACCCTGCGGTAATGACAGCACATTCGTTTTCTCACAATCCAGGATTGATCTAATGAGAAAGTAGTATCTAGTAGCTAAAGTGATCACAGATCTCTCAAGCTTAGAAACATCTTATAGGTAAAGGTCCATTATGTCCAGAGGAGAAGATGGGGAGAGAGAGAGAGAGAAAAGGAACAGAGACCTAATGTTTGAAAATCTTTCTACTGTGCAAGATTTTTGATGGATGCCTTCTGTCGAATAAATCAGCCAAACCGGAATGAGCTTACGTCATCCACATTCTGCTGGGATCAGTGCATATTCCAACTTCCCAGTGAAAGCCTTTTCTTTGATGGAGGGGAAGATAAAGCTCAGATTAATTAGCAAGTGGACCTTTTGAGCTTCAGTTCTTTTCACTGTACATTGTTCCCAAAGGTCAAGAATGAACATGCAAGCACAGTCCATAAACATGTTCAGAACTCGAATCATCAGAAGAGATGCTCTTAATATGATGATCACATTTCTACTTTCTCTTCTGTTTCAAAAGTAATCCAGTGATTGTTGTCCTCATGTCCATGGTTACAAACAGAAACTGCTGATGCCCACATGACTTTTCATGGTGTAGCTTTGCTAATATGGAAACATTAGAGGCTTATAAAATGGAGCTAAGGTGTACTACAATAAATGGCAAGTAATAGAGAAACAAGAGACAGATTTGTTTTCATTTTTTGACATTACCAAACCCCAGAATTATTTATATATACTCTCATCTATCCGTTCATATATAGACATGTGATGAGTGTTTAAAAATCCATGTGTATACAGGTAAAAATGTCAGACCAAATAGCTTAACACTTTTTTTCTTTCATGAAAACTGCCCTAAAACATGATTAGTGCCAGTGGCCTGTCACCACATGGCATTTCTGAGTAGCCTGTAACTGCAGCATCTATTAAAAAAAAGATACAGTATTTCATGCCTAGTAACCAATGTCGTAAGATAATTAAAGTGAAAGGGATTAAATCTGAGCAAAAGCAACCCAGGAGTTGATAACATCACATTTTGTCCTCACCGAACCCATTACCAAACCTGGGACGCAGCTTTTTCAGCGAGCAGCAGCCTTCACTGATTTATACTGGGGGGGTAAAGTTAAGAAACTCATTACCTTGCAGCACATTATGGCCAAAGAGCGTCACGATAATAACTTTACTCACACTGCCAGTTTATCCAGGGTTTACCCTCATATGTGACACCTATGAAGCTGCTGTTTGTGTGTGTGTGTGTGTTTGCATACAATCTGTGCAAATGCCCACAGTAACCCATATCCTCAGCTTAATACCTTCCCCATTCACTGTGCAGTGCTGATAGCATAGCTTAGCCTCCAGCCAAAGCAAGCCAGCAACGTAGCGCCTGTTTAGTGCAGGTAGAGATGATAGGACTTACATTAAGAGGATGGAACACATTGCAGATTGGTTTTATTACACAGCTGTCCGCTGCTGATTTCTGATATGGCTTCACATTTACCGCAAATATGTAAACTCTCATGAATATTATCTGTTGAAAAAATAAGAACCCCCCCGTCTCTCCACCCCTCCCTCCTCCTCTTTCTGCCTCCTGCTACCTTCCCCTTGCCATCCTGTCGTCCCTCTCCATCTCTCTATAAAGCAACAGTATTGCAGCATCTGCGGTGTGTGCCTTCAACCTGAGCGCCATCACCCAGACCTTCAACGGGCCCTTCCGCTCCCAGGAGAACCCTCGCTCCACCTGGCTTCCCACGCCCAACCCCATCCACAATTTCCAGGTTAGCTTTAACCCTTTAGCCACATCCGGGTCATAGTGGTCTAATACCAGCAATCCGCATTAGTCTTAACACAGTTCAGTTGGCTAACTGTGACAAAAACCATCATGTTTTGCAAAGACGTGGCTCAGAAGCAACACTGAGTACTTAAGTCTTTAAGCATCAAACTGCAAGAAAGTTCAGCAGCTGAAAGGTTACACAAGTGCAATCAACTTCCCAGCTAGCTAACTTTAAGATCCTGAAGAGACTGGTCAACAAACATATGAAAAAGTAATGCTAATATAGATATCTAATAATTTAGATGTCAGATACTTTCTGAAATTGAAAAATCATTCGTATACCTCCAAAACCATCTACTGTTTCAAACAATCAATCTCTCATTTCAAATCCCAAAGAATGAGCAGAAGCTGCAATCCATAGCAAAGCTCTGCAACCCAAACAAAGCTTTCAGAAGTCATTCTGTATTTATTCTCCTGCACTGTCCCATTAAGTTGCTGTGTTGTTGCTGTGGTCGCATCACAATCGCAGTCGTTTTGCTCAGCTGAAAACCAAGTTGCAATTACTGAGAATAGAATTAAGAACTGCAACAATCAAGCCAGACACGGTATATTGATTTAGTACATGTAATGACTGTGTGGGAGGTCCATTGGTTGGTTTTTCTTTCTTTCTTGCATTCTTCCTGCCTTCTTTTTTCATTTCCCTCACCACATCGCCTTTCCTCTCCAGTGTGGCACTATAGATGACGAGGGTCCTAACGAGGGTTTGACAGAGCGCAGCCTGCAGGACGCCCAGCGGCTCTACCTGATGAACGACGTGGTCCAGCCGGAGTCCGTCGATCCGCTGGTCATGCAGGACGACGTTCGCTTCTCCAACTTGGTTGTGGACATTGTTCAGGGCATGGACACCCTCTACCATGTCATGTACATCAGCACAGGTTAGTAAAGGAGGAGAAAAGAACAAAACTCTGACTTATTTTCACGCCCTTCACATACAAAGTAGAAACACACCATATCAAATATATAACCAGAAAAAGAAATATCAAGCAGAGATGTGCATTGTAATTTACCTTTCTGGTATTTCTTCTTGTCCAATCAGAATATGGCACCATCTTAAAGGCACTGGCTACGCCCAATAAGAACCTACAAGGTTGTTACTTGGAGGAGATGGAGCTTCTTCCACCGGGGGTGCGAGAACCAATCCTCAGCCTGCAAATCCTGCACAGCGACAGGTCGCTCTTCGTTGGGCTCAACAACCGAGTCCTGAAGATCCCGCTGGAGAGGTGCTCCACCTACAAAACTGAGGCGTGAGTATTGCACAGAATCTGATCCAGGACCATCATACTACGCATCCTGGCTATCAAAGGGAACCCAAACTCAGCCAATCATAAAATCTCATATGGAGAGAATGTTGAATATGCAAACTAGGAAAAAATCAGGGCCGCTGAGCAGGGCCAGCTCTAACGAGGCATCTGGAGGCTAACTACATATTGTGATTGCCGCTGGTTGCCGGGACATTTATTGCATGTCTCGAACCTCTCATTTCCTGTCACCTCGGCACTGCCCACTCTGATTCTTGAACCACGCGAGGAACAGCAGCTACTTTCTGAAAGCAGCCGTGCGGTACACACACTGTTCATTTTATTGTTAATTGTATGCGTTGTAGCCGTGGATTCATTTGAACCTGGTTGGTCCAATATTGAAGGTAAGTCTCTGTCCTCAACTGGAACCAGACAAATGACTGGGGCGGTATCTGTTCACTAGAGGAAATTAATTTATTGTGCTGTTCTCCAGTAATGAAGTTCTGCATGAAACAGAGAGAGCACTGTTCCGCCTTTTGTTTGAGTCTGAATCAGAGGATAAACAAAAAGTGGGTGTGAAGCTGCCTCGTACACTGCCAGGGAAGTTTCTCTGAAGGCATGTTTGTGTGTGAGAGCTACAAAGACACAGAGAGAGAGAGAGGGGGGGGGAGGCCATTTGCTCTGCCGTCTCCAGCTTCAGTGTTATTCATGTGAAAATCTCCATCTCGAGGGTGAGCGAGGGGAGAAAAGCTCTCTGGCTGTTTGTCCAACCTGCTGTATCTCATCAATGCTCTCAATCAGGCCACCTCAGTCCTTCAAAGTCAACTTCATTTTAGCATACAAATGGCTTGGTTTTTTTTCTGTGTCTGTATATGGAGCGAAGTCTACTCGATGTGATTTGTGTGTGGGCTGGTGCTTGGACTCAAATGTGCGCCTGCCTGATGAGTCAGCTCGCTATTTCTAGTAAATCCAAACTCCTAGACACATGGGAGCAGACACACATCAGGTAGGGAAACCATTGCATTTAATAAGATGTGGGTGAGATATGCAAGATGAGAGACACTAGAGTGGAACAGGAAGAGAGAAATCCAGCTGCAGAGAGAAAAGCAGAGCGAGGAGCAGCTATTTAAGACACAGTGGGGTGAAACGATAAGTCGAGTGGGCTCCAAGGGCACAAGAAAAGGGGGAAGCAGGGGGTGAGTTAGGACGGGGCCACCTTTAATCCAGTCTGCGATATTCTGCTCACCCCTGTGGCTCACTCAGTCTTTGAAGCACACTGCAGCCGAAGGCAAACCGAGCCACAGAATACGACAGATGTCAACCTGTCCATCAGCGCGACTCCGGAGCTCGGCCGGAGGGTCTCGAGCAGGAAAGGGCAGATGGATGACGTCAGGAGAGTTTAAAAATAGAAAAAGGAGGCCAGGTAGTGAATTAATGCATGGGGATAAGACTTCAGCTAATTCTCATGTTAACAGTTGACCTGTTAATAAGTTTAAAAATGCCAGTCATAATAGCCTGTTTTCAGTTCAAAACTCAAAGCAGAAAATCCTCACGTTGGAGAAGCTATCAAGCTTTTTTTTACTTCTGCACGCAGTCTCACAGCAGAAGCTGCAATTAGCCAAGAAAATGTTATTTTCTTTGATTTTGACACAAAGGTTTGAAAGGGGCTTTCACTCTAACTTTGCTGAGCCTTGTGTTTCAAAACGTTGTCGAGCTTTGTATTTAACCAAACTCTTCCAGTGAAAAAGTGTGACAAAAGTGTAATATCGGACTGTAAACAATGGGAAGAAGTAGCAGAGGAACACTTTTGCTACTTTCACTGCCCAGCGTGATCACAAGTTAGCACACAACTAGATTCAACTCTCACTACGGTATCTGACCATGGACAACAGTGGACTTAACTGTGTGTTGTGCAGCTGGTAAACATTTCTTCCTACCAGTGCATGAAATCTAGAGCTGCTGGTCTGGAGGAACACGCAAAATATGTGGATTACTGACAAACTGGATATCTGTTGAGGAGGCTCACCTTCACCTTCAGAGAACAGCCTCTTCAATGCCTTCCAGAAACGAATCAGGCTCACCATTACACAGCTCCTAAACCTGGTCCCAATGTGCCCAGTATGAAGGGCTTGACATGAGGAACTGGACTATCACAGTCTGCATATATGCATATAAATATATATATTTCAGTCCAAGATTAACGCAATTTCTTAGATAGGATTGGTAATGCGTCACACGACTGCTGTGATTGCCCTAAGCTGTTACTTTGTACCACCAAGCTCTGGTCTTGCTCTAACTTCTTTTTCTTTGTCTTTCTTCTTTCTTTCTCTGTCCATCTCTCTGGGGGCTCACTACGTGAAAAAGACCCACCTGCCGTCTCGCTCTTTGTCCGAGCACACTCGCTGTCATTGTGCTGCCGACTGAATGAGCCATTTCTCCTCGTCCCCTCTGCATTGTGTGTGGTCGTCCCATTCACAGCAGCCATACATCCATTCACACGCTGTAGCTGATTACAGCTGGATATACCCCGATGGTTTTATGGCTGACAGCGACTCATCTGCAGCCACACATGCTGATTTTCACCATCACACACACACACACATGAGTACAGTATCGTGATGGGCTTCACTGCGACAGAGCAGGTGAAACATACGTTATAATGTATCCACTTTCTTATAAAATATCCAGATGGTAATGAGATAATGGATGGACTGTCGCTGTACAGTTCTTATAATGCAAAAATGCTTAATGTATGCAAGTGTGCATGTTTGTAATAGTTTAAACATGAAATTAAAATGCTGGCTCTTACCCTTTAGCTTACGACAGCAACAACACATGTTTTGAATGCCTGTGCGGTTGTTGCAGTCTGGAAAGTCAATTAACTTTAAGTGCTTTTAAGGTTTCCTTTTGTTTTTGATCTTGCAGCACTAAGAGCAGAATAACATTTACATCATCATCTTTACTCTTTGCTCAAGCACTGCTAAACCTTTTCAACAGCCAGTGATTTGTAGCCTTTTAGTGATAGCTTGCAGACAAATGCTGCAGCTTGTGTGCTGCTGCTGTGTGTGTGTGTGTGTGTGTGTGTGTGTGTGTGTGTGTGTGTGTGTGTGTGTGCGCCCTCTATTTGTGGTAATTATATTTGACCTGGCCAATTGGCACCTCTGGCTAACAGCACCACTCTGTCCTCCACCCAGCCCCTATCTCACTATCTCACTCTCTTAGTGAAGAGATGTATTCTGGCTGCAGCAGCATGCTAACTTAGCAGCACTGTTGCATCCATCAGGCCCCCCCCCCCCCCCCACACACATACTTCACAGAGGGAAGTCCACGCTGCCAAATGGAGAATGAAACGCCTGGTCTCACTCAGAACAGTAGCACAGTGCTTACACCGCCTACAAAAAGCCATCTTTGAAAGCAAATGCACAACTTTTCTTTCCTTGATTGGTTTCCTCATTTGTTGAAAGTGAACGTGTCGGACAGGGAAGATTGATGCGGGAAATTCAACTGAATCTTGGAAGCTTTTCTTGCAGTTGCTGATGAGGAGAAAGAGCACGAGAAAGAAAAAAATGAGACAAAATACGGAAACAGAAATAACTACAAGAAGGCGGGCAAAGGAGGAAATGCTGAATAAATGAGGATAATGTTGAAGAGGATGAAATGGAACAAATCAGGCTTTCTGTAGCAGCTCTCTTCCTGCAGCCAAACCACCGCTCACACAGCTGCTTACATAAACATTACGCTTTATTACAAGAGGTACAATTGTCCTGCTGGTGATAGTTACATTTCCGCCCGAGGGGCTGTGTGTGTGTATGAGTGTGTGTGATTAACAGTGACCTGGCAGAATTCATGAGGCTGAGGCAGCTCAGCCTGCCTGCAACAGGAGTTTAAAACAACATGAGGAAACCACTAAGTGGCCAGTTGAGGAAAACCGCTGACCATTAGCATCTTTGCCACAGTCTGTGTGTGTGGCTGCTTGTTAAAACCAATGCAAATGAGATGTTGCAGTGCAGCTTTTGTTATTCTGTAGCATTGTGCATACGGGACTCTATACAATGGTGTGGACTTCCCTGTGTCTGTGTGAGGGGGAACTTAAAGGACCATTCCCAGCAAACCCACTTTATAGTGGTCTGTGGCCGCCAGCCTGTCAGCAGGCCTCCAGAGCTCACTGCTGCTAAGCCTCTATGACCAATCAGAGGAACACTTCACCAGCCAAGCAGTGAGAGAGAGAGAAAGAGATGGCGTCCGCACAGTGAATGTATTTATTACTGCTCCAGAATGCTGTTACTTTTATTACAGGCTTTGTTCTGGCCGCAGCTCAGTGTAATCATTTTGCTCTCTGTCTCATCCCCTCTCTCTCCGTTTCTGTCTACATGGCTTTCTCACCCTGCTCTTTGTTTCAGCCTTCATTTGGACCGGCACTATGTTGTAACCTCTGGCTCGCCACTTTTAAATCCCCCCGATGCTGACACAGTCAAGCCACTTTGCTCCCTTTTCAGGGGACGGCTGTAACATTTGAAATGTTTTGTATGATAGACACCTGGATTTGCAAACCTCAGAGAACCTGGCAATCTTTTCTTTCCTGTAAGCAAAGAACAATGTAGGACTGCGAGTGGACTGTGTTGTTTTTGCAGTCTTATCTAGGGAACCCCCCCGTTGTGTCACCCCAGTTGTTGGAACCTCAGGACGTACATGTATATCATATCAGTGACTTAAAGGTGGGGTCAGCAATTCTGGACAAGCACTGTTGATATTTCTACTCCAATTTAATTTAATTACTACCGTGGTGCAGCTCTGTTCCTTGTGGGCGAGGACGTGGAGGAGGGGGAGCAGCCGGCAGAGGCCCTGTGCATGAACACAAACGCCACCTGTTGCTGATTGGCTTGAATACTGTTGTGCCACTTTGTTTGTTTCCCATTTACACAGCCAGGGCTGTGTACAATCACCAGAGAGCACAGCCAGCACACCGTGAGGAGATATTCGCTGAATTTAACAAAGTGTATTGGATTAGAATATGTGACCCCGCCTGTAGTGGACTATCAGGACCTCCAGTGTTTGGCTGAAGTAGTTTGGGGAAAATATAGTTTCAGCTTCTGTGTGTACAGGTTGTGAACACTGATTAGGCTGCTGCTCAAAACTGTAGTGCTCTGCAGACAACTATAGGTGATTAAATATCTCAACTGAATCTTTTGAGTTTTAGTTACTGGTAGATTAGGCTGGTTACAAATGTTGAAAGGTAGTCGATAAGGGATGACACCTCCCCACATGGAAGTCATTTATGCTAAATGCATAAATGTAAAATGTATGCCTGTGTTTCACCCATTTACCACCGTTCTGCCATCTATTATCTTACTACTCTCTCTCTGTCTCTCTCTGTCTCTTGGCCTCTCTCAGCCTCCCCATTGTTTCTCTGTGATGATGCAGCTCCTTTTTATTCACCAGGGGCTGAAATTGTACATGGATGACAGCAGGCATTTTTTGGCCGACAGCCATCTCACTTTTGTTTCCCCATTTTCTGGACACGGCACCATCAGTCTTCAGCCCGGCTCCAACTGGGCCTAATTGGATGTATTAGCGCTGAGTGCTAGCAGGAGTTCTCTGTGTTTGCGATTCATCATGAGCAGACTTCTTGAATGGCCAGCTCAGCCCAGCACAGCGGGGGAAACAGCCCCAGGGACGGGCTCTCTCCCCTGGAGAGAGGACGAGGACAGAGCCTGTCAGTGGTGGTCCCCTGAGAGCCGCGGCAAAAAATGACAGTGCTTGTGTGGAGAGATGGAGAGAGGCAGACATATGCTTAACTCAGTCAGACCCTCCAGACAGCCTTTGCTAACGTATTCCCAGAGTGTCAGTGCTACAGCTAATAATGGCTGATTCCAATCCATAATTTATCAGCTCTGGTGATGATATTTGCAATTATTCACTGACGGCCTGCCATTAAAGGCAAGGTGAACTATTGTTTTTACGTCTAGTTGTTAAAGGGCCTGTAATAAAAAGAGACGCGGGTTTTTACAGCATTCACAAGCAATTTAAAATGCCAATTATACCCCCACAGAGACAATCCGACAGATTTATCTTCCGATGTCACTCGTCCAGACATTTTGTTATATAGGCAGGTGGGTTTTTAAAATTTAACAGGCCATGTTCCATGGCTTCTCTGTTTTGATGTAGTGTGCCACGGGGCATCCACGCTGCTGAATTAAATATCAGCCAGTGCCCTGCAGACTTGTCAAAGTGATGCTCTCGTACATGGTGCCACACCCACAGTACAAAGACACGCCCTTATGGTGGACATAGAGGTGTATTCAGAAGACACACTTGATTATGTACATACTGATGCAGTTCAGATACCTCTCATTCCTGTGTATCTGCAGACTCAGCCTCCTGTCCGGGCTGACATCCCTCTGCACTGCTTGTTACAGAAATGAGCTCTTCTGTTCCCATCACACGGCCCTCTTTCCACCCACACCGCCTCTAATTGACTTTTACAGCGGCCCTGTTTTAAAAAAACGGTGAGCCGTCAGGACGAGAAGGCACGGGGAACGCTTGGCTGGTGTTTAATGAAGCCGCAGAAAGGTCAGAGTGGGAGATAAAAAGCCTTAATACGCCCTCTTCTTTGCCTCAAATAGTAAGTCCTTGTTTATTAAATGGCCCCTGGTGCAGGAAATTATTGGAGAAAATACTGAGGCTGCGAACCTGTGCCTTGTCCCAATGACAAATGTACTACTAACACAGTATGTATGCTATATATGTCACACTGTTAGTGTAAAAGAAATCAATGTACTGTTTTGCACTAACAGAAAATCATTTGCAATGTGCAGTGATGTCATTAAAACTGAAACCGTGAATGCCAGTCAGTTAAACTTCACAAAGACAGAGCAACAAGGCCTTTGTTCAAAACTATTAAGTTGAACTAACTCAAACTATTCATATGATTTGAATTAAAGTTTAACTGGAAGAATGTGACTCCTAAAATTGAAGATGTCTCACTCTGTTGGGAGTTGTTGGGACTACAGAAACTCAGTCCCCTCGCGGTTGTACAGTGGTCTTACAGAGTGGTGCTTCTATTACCTCACGAGCAATTTGGCAGAGTACAGACAGCTACTTGCAGAGTGCACACAAATCCAATAACAGCCAAGTTTTAATTTGGCGTGTCTTCAATTTGATCATGGAATTAGCATTAATTAGCTGTTAGCTGAATGTTTTGTACACCGCTCTTTGCTAATAAGAGGAGAAATAGCAGATTTGTTACCATCGGGGCTTAGTTAATTTTGCCAACCGGGGCGTCAGAACAGTCTATCACCGGCCCAATCAAATCATTTCACACACTTTCACTCTCACTGCAGTGAAACGCTCGCAGCGTGCAGCCCAGCTGGAGAGCAGCACTGCAACACGGCTGCTGGCTTAGTGGAGCCGATACCAATATTTAAATTCCAATTGGAACTCCAAAGTGTAGATATTTGTGTGATGACTGAAACACACCAACTGTTGTGAGCACACACGTGTCTGCAGCTGTGTGAGTGTCTTACCCCACATCATTAACCCCCATCCTCACCTGCACTGCAATCAATTTGTCAGCATTTCTTTCCAGATGATACATTTACAGCATGAATGGCTCAATCGAGCTGTAGTCATCTTTTCTTTTTTCATAGTTCGACCAGCATTTTTCTCTAAATTAAAAAATAAAAAAACAGGGTGACAGGGCACACTTTACCCGGAGCTAATTAGGCTTCAAATCTCTCCCCCTCTCCCTTTCATATAACATTATTAATGCCATCCTTGAAATATGCACTCATTAATTGTTCCGCTTAGCTGATCTCTGTAATGGTGTGTGTGTGTGTGTGTGTTGTTAATCAGAAAGCCAAATGAGAATTCATCTGACGACGCAAAGCCACACATCAGAGCCAGCACCGAAACGACACGGTCGACCTTCAGCCATAATGGCAGCATGCTCCTCCCTCCATCCTTTCAGATGAACTGTTATGTTCACTGAACTGTGAGTTTGTGGTTGGCCTCATTATGATTAGGATTATTGTTTCACCTGTATTGGAGACTGCATCCGGTGGCGTCATAAAAGTGTTGCTTAATTAAAATGACCGACAAGTATCACGGTGAATAAAGGAAGTTTTTCTCTTCCAGATGTGCCACAGATCACCCGAAAACATGGCCTCTCCCTCCCTCTCTCTCTCTCTCCTTCTCCCCTCCTGTGCTCGGCCACTTTTTGTCTGTGGGGTCACCTCCGATGTGCTGCCTAAGCAGTAATGTCTTTATTGGATCTAAGCCGACCCCGGGTTCACCACGGAGCCCCAGGCCTGGCACAGAGAGCTGTATCAACACTTGGAGATTCTTCAACCTCCAGGCTAAAACACTACAGGGCTCTTCAAATAAACCACAAACGCTCTGTGCCAGGAAAGAAAAAGAAAACACAACAACAATCTCTCCTTTCAGCTGAATGGAGAGAAAGCAGGATGGGAACGTACAGTGCTGTGACGAAGGAGAGGCAGAAGGATGAGATTGAGGGAGGATAGGAAACAAAAGGGGCGTATGAAGGAGAGGAAGGGAGGCAGAAAGTGAAGTCTTTGAGAGAGGGGAGGTATTCAGTTGATGCCTTTATCCTGCGTTCCTGAGGCATCCAGATCAGCTCTGGCGGCTTAGCCTCGTCATTAACAGCTTTAGATTTAATTAGCAGTCATTAAGCCTCTGTTTTACCAGAGGAGCTTACAAACATTTAATCACTGTTTGGGTGATGTACCGTGTATAGTGTTTGTTTGTGCTGAGGAAGGATCAATGCACGGGAAAGTCCAATTTTGTCATCTTCTAGAGTTGGTAATACTGCATGTGTAGCACAGGAGGTCTGAGGCCAGTGTGTTTGGATCTGGCTGAGTCACATTGGACTTTACACACTATCGTAATTTAATGAACTTTTTTTGTAATTTCTCTGCGTTCTTGTGTCCCATTTCACTGTCTTATTGGTTTCATGTGTTTCTGGTTTCACACTTACTTTTTAGGAGTTAGTGAAAGTAAGTCAGTTACTTGACCATCAATTTATTCTGGTCCCAGTCCGCAGTGTTCACTGGTGAATTTATTATCTGTGAAAAAATCTTGGTCATTGATTTGTGCTCCACATGAGGCATCATCAAGTTCAGCCCAAGATAGAAATCAACTCTCTCCGGTGTAAAGAGCTCTATTGCATTCTTCCTGAATGCCACAGATAGTGGAACTGTAATATATTTACTGTAATGTTTATTAATGTGCACGTCTTTCTTTATTAAAGTACTCAACACAGTCGTCCTCCCCCCTCCTCTCTCCTGTCCCCTGCAGCCTGTGCTTGGAGGCGAGGGACCCCTACTGTGGCTGGGACTTCAGGAAGCACAGATGCACCACACTGGAGGACAGCTCCAACATGAGCCAGTGGAAGCAGAACATCACGGTCTGTCCGGTAAGAGTAACGTCGCTGCTGCATTTTACTGTAAGAAAGGCTAAGACGACGTCACATCTGTCCTTATGGGGCCCTGCTGATGTCATCTTTCCCACGTGACAGTGGGTTAGCATCATCCATGGCTAACGACACCTCAGTCCTTGTTGTACAAGACGGGACAGGATGTAGGAGTAGCAGAGGAAGAGAGGAAGGTGAATTGGACTGAACTGAAATTAATTAGATTGCACTGAGATCAACTGGATTGAATTTGGCTCAAGTGGATTGCAGTCAATTTATACCCCTTTAATCTTCTGAAAACTCTCTATGTTAGAAGGAAAGGTCCTCCACTCTAAAACTCCTTCTTCTGTAAACTCTGCGCAGCCACTAGCACACGTGTTGGGCTGGTGTTTGCCGGCCCGATCTCACGGCCGTCACAACTGATACGTCTGTTTTCCAGCTGCAGAACCAAACCACCAACGGCGGCTTCGGACCCTGGGCGCCATGGCAACCCTGCAACAATGACGATGGTGTGGATGGCGTGAGCTCCTGCTTGTGTCGCTCCAGGTCTTGCAACAGCCCAGCCGCTCGATGTGGAGGCAAAATCTGCGAAGGCTCGACAATTGAAGTCTCCAACTGCTCGAGGTCGGGAAAGAAAAAGAATAGATTTTTATATTGATGATGATTATAAACAACAATCACCATCACATATACTAATTATAACAATCTTGGGTTGCTTTGTTTTTTCAGGCGTATTTAATACAATGTCTGAAATTACTGAGGATCACTTGTCCAATCACAGGCCTATGTTATCAGGAAATAATAACATAATGACTATTATATAAATGTGCCAGTGCTAGAAAGAAACAAGGAGAGCAGACTCAATGTAGTTCCCCAGTTAGAAATCTTGGTGTTAAAGACTCAGATCTCCACGTCACCTTAAAACAGTACCTAAATCTTCCTTTTATCATGTCAAATAAAAATCAAGAACCAAAAGTATGCTTAAGTATAAGTCATTCCTTCATCCCCAGAATGGAGAGTCTCTTGTCCTGATGACAATTAGAAAACTGCAGCACAGTAAGAAGTGCCGGAGTTCTAACAGGAGAACAGAGCACATTAAATCCTGCTCTTAAATCTTTACACTTGCTCCCAGTTAGTTACACAAGAGATTCTAAAGTACTGTTGCTAGTTTATAAATTAAGCTTAAGAATAAAGCTTGAAGAGCATAAACCCAATAGGTCCCCAAGATCTTTAGGAAGCAGCCGCTCTGTAGCACCTCGGGTCAGAACAGAAAAGAGTAGAGCTGTGCAGATGTATTCATTTCTCTCCTGCACTTTTCTTCTATTCAGTTTTGGGCATCTTATTACTGCACTTAAAACTGTATTCCTTGTCAGTTTTTTTTGGTCTGTTATTATTTTTCTCTTCATGTTTTAACCGTTGCTCTAATGCATTTCTTCAAAAAAACAAAAAACATAGCTGAAGCTGTGGATCTGCAGTATATTAGCTTTGTAATAATATATGATAATAAGATCTACATCAATAAAAAGATGCTAGACATTGAGGTTAGGTGAGCTTGTAATAAATTCTGGCCCATTAGACTGGACGAGTCTGGTCCACGATCAGGAGAACTCTGAAGATCTTTTCTTGAACTCTGCAGCAGCGTCCTGATTGCCTTTTGAAGCAGCCACCCCAGGGCTCAATTTACACGCCGACAGAACATGAGAAAGATCATGAATGTGATGAATCTTATCAGAAAATGTAGGTGACGTCCAGGTTCTCCAGGTCACACCTCTTGCCACATGTCTGCGGGGGAACTGGCCAATCAGCTAACAGAGCAGAAACAAAGAGCTTAGACCGTCATCCCACCGGATAGCTATGCCAGATTTAATCCTTGGGTGTCGAAATTGAATTGTGCTTTTGCAGAAAGTGGCAATTAAATCATGAGAAGTGCTACCCAGGAACAAAGCACTCAAGCAAATTGAATGAATGTTTCCCAGTCAGAATGAGCACCCCGTGTGTGTTTGCATTTCTGTTTCCAGAAGCTCAGAATTAGAGTAATGATTAGACAAAGCTCAAAAGCAGTTTTCCCACTTTAGCCTTAGAGAAAAGTCTGTAAAAGAAGAACACTAAAAGCATTGGTGAATAATTATGCAGGTTTCTGGAACCATTGTTAAATAGGTTGCTAATACTTGTATCTGTTGCCATAGAAATGGAGGCTGGACGCCCTGGTCGTCATGGGGAAAGTGCAGCACAACCTGTGGTACGGGCTTCGAGCTGCGCCAGCGCTCTTGTAACAACCCGTCGCCCCGACATGGTGGCCGTGTGTGTGTGGGGCCGAGCAGGGATGAGAGGTGAGGATAACCACGTGTTAATACAGTAACTTTGCTCAATCCAAACTAAACCTAAAGTCTGAAGTCTGCAATGATCAAATGCATCTTTCCAAACAAATAATGAACTCAGTCTCATGAGGAAAACGTAAGCTTAGATCAGTGAAGTGAACAAATGACCAATAACATAATTTTTCTGATGAGGGCTGTTAGTTTATTGTTTTGTGTTTTTTGACCGGGTTAAAACTTGAGACTGGAAATGTTTTGCTTTCAAAAAGTCTGTAGGCAATAAAGTATCTCACTTCCTTATTTTGTGAGTCAGACTCCTGTAGAAGTCCCACGTCTGCAGCTCTCACTGCTACTGCATTTCTGTTACAATCGTTCCTCTTCACCCACATCTTCTCCAACCACTTCCATATCCACAGGTTCTGCAACGAAGGGGTGTCCTGTCCTCAGCCTATCTTCTGGTCCCCGTGGGGCTCCTGGACCAAGTGCAGCACCGAGTGCGGGGGAGGCGTCCACTCCAGGGTCCGCACCTGTGAGAATGGAAACAGCTGCCCAGGATGTGCACTGGTAGGAAACACAATAAATAAAGACCAAGAAGAACATCTGTCAACCTCAGCAGAATCAGTCATCAGTCTCTATGACAACGCTTGTAGGCTATTAAGCAGACATTTATTGGTTTAAGGACAATTAAAACCTTTTTTTGAACGGAGATATGCTGTTGCTGTAGCTTTGTCAGAAAACGTTAATCTATACGTGTTGATCCGTTTGTGTGTTGGAGGCTGAACAGTGACACTTTAATGAAGTGATGGCGAAATCATTATTGAGCTGAGCGGGTGATAATGACAGCAGAGATAAATACAGACACATTTTTGATTTCATCTCCTGACGGTGAAAGGCTCAACTGGAGTCAGTACAGTGACTTGCATGTCCACATTTAGTTTGTTTACAACAGTGTCTGTTAAATGTCAGTGAAATCCTTGACGTCAAAACAAAATGTCACATTTATTCTTTTTTTTATGTGGAAAATGCAGGATGATTTGAGTGATGACTGAAAGTCTCTAGGAACAGTAGTCACAGTGCAGGAGATAGCATTGTTACCCTTGCCATCTTACCTAGAGTAAGAACATTTTAAGTACATTTCCCCTCAATCAACACGTGGGACAAGTCTCACAGAAATGTTTTGGCTGGACGTTTCCTGAAGGATGAATTCTGCTGATCCTAGTGACCCCTGGATCTGGATCTGTCACCATCAGGCCAACATTTCCATTTGTACACATGGAATATCAAAATGTAGAAGACAGATAGCCAGAGGATGAACCCAAAATAACAAAATAACAAGAATGTTGCTCTTTCTTTATCAGAAACTGTTGATGTGGGTGCTAATGAACATTGCTGCTACCTTCTCATTTAGGAGTACAAAGCCTGTAACCTAGAGGCGTGTCCAGAGGTAAAGAGGAACACACCTTGGACCCCCTGGATGCCTGTCAATGTGACTCAGGGTGGAGCTCGTCAGGAGCAGAGGATGCGCTACATGTGCCGGGCCCACCTGTCTGATCCCCACGAGCTGCAGATCGGTCGCAGGAAGGTGGAGACGCGCTTCTGCCCCAACGACGGTACAGCAGCCTGCGAGACAGACAGTAAGTGAGCCAGCTGACACATACAGTGATGTGGTCCGGTCTCTCGTGTGGGTAAATAACTGTTCTACATTTGAGGGAAAAACTACATTAAAACAGAATTCACGTAGTGGCATAATATCTACAAGAAGTTGCACTGCTCATTTAGACAAACTAACAGCAGCAATAGTAGTTTTCTGATTAACATTAAAATTGACAAAAAAAAAGAGAATCTTTAGAAAATTCCAACATAAATTCATTTGTTGCTGTGAGATGATGGACCCTCGTCATAGACCCCTTAAAGGGCCCCCCAACACAAGTCAAGTCACCATACAGTAGAATTTTTAGATTTCTTTCAGCAGACTTAGAGACCATATTGAAGACATATATAAGGTGTTAATAGTGAACCTAAATTGAACTAAACCTAAAACTCCTGTCTTGTGACAGAAGTGAATGGTTTTTCAGTAGAATGTTTTTCTCCATTCACTTTGCAAAGAAATGACTTACATCAGTTACTTCACACAGATGCTTTGACCCCTTTGGACTCTGGTCCTGTGCCAGTCAGGCCTGTTCAGTAACCTGTTCAGGTGCTCTCTCACATGAGAGTGTGTCTTATGTTTTTATTTATTCTGTGCAAAGACTCCTTGAGGTATTCATTATAAATAAACTGACAAAGTGAAAAAGTCACTTGATGACATCATCAGTTCAAGTTTAATGCTCCGATGTCCAACCTTAGGGACACACCTGAATTAATAAATACAGAAAACTGTTATCTGTATCTATGTGTACACAGAGACACATGCAGTGCTGCACACACAAATACTCACTCCTGTATGAACACAGCGAGAAGGCGGGAGCGTGCAAACATTTCTCCCAGTAAGAGTGTGACATTTTGAAAGGGCCCTCCTGTTAGTCCTGTTATGTCCCCTCCATGCTGTTAGTGACGGGGTCACAGTCCAGCACTCCCACACACACACACCGACACAGAGAGCGCTGCACAGGGTCACAGTCCACTGCTCTCCACTAGTGGCTTTTTCATGCCCCCTTCTCCTGAATCGATTACTTGTCTCCCCCTGTCAGCCTCCTGGGGGGCCGCATGGACTCTGACAAACAGATGAAACAGCGACAGCAGGGAACTGTGGAACGCACGAGGGAAACTGACAAAGTTTGAGAAAAGGACAGACAGAGAAAGATGCCTGCTGGCAAAGTCATACACACCGTGCGACTTACATTTAAGAATCTGCATGCTTCGTATGTCCATAGAGTCTTTGGACTTTTCATCTAACAGCACTGCATATATTTCTGACTTTAGTCTAAACTAGAATGTTTTATTTTTTTTACCCTTTCTGCCAACTACTCTTTCTTCTAGCCCTTGTCGAGGAGCTTCTGAAGACACCGGTGGTGAGAGTGGCAGCGGCCGGCTGGTCGTCATGGGAGACCTGGTCGAGCTGCTCACAGAGTTGTGCCAAGGGCTACCGCACCCGTCGGCGATCCTGTGCCGGACCAGAGGGCAAGAGCGCCCCTGTTGCATGCCGCGGCTCGCCTGTGGATTACCAGGACTGTAACGTCCAGGCATGTCCTGGTGAGTGAAGACACACCAAAAACCACGTGTACATGACTTTCATTCATTCTTACTTACAAACAGTAACTTTCATTATGACATTAAAATTCCAACAGTCTAAAATACAACCCCAATGCAGGAAGTTAGAAACGCTCAAACAGAGTGCAGATAAAGTCAGTTATTGGCATCTTTCTAACTTCCTCAGTATATTATGGGCTCTTAAAGAAAAGATGCATGTCTTGTCCCTGAGAGATGGAGAAAGAGAAGGAGGTCAATGGTAGTAGTAAAATACTGCTGAGTGGATCATTAGCTTCATTAGCTAATGGTTACCAGCAGCTGCAGCTGTGTAGGCAGAGTGCTTGGACAAATGAAGTTATCTATTTCAAACTCATCAAACCATAATCAGCTGACCTAGAACTGTGCTGACCACAGACTACTGCACTGACAGGCTACACTTATTAAACCAGACTGAGGACAGGCACACACACACACACACACACACACACACACACTGGTTGGCATTAGAAAAGGTCTGAACTCCTCGCAAGAGTTTGCCTTAAATATTCATGCCTGGTACCTTTATGAATTAATGACGTATGATTGGTTGGTGCAAAGCTGATCAAATGCCTGCAGTGTTTTTTAAATGTCAGTTGTTCGCATCCACATGAAATCCTTGGTAGTTAATTTAGCAACTGACACGTGTAACCCAAAGAAGCCCCGGAGAGGCAGCCGCCAATCAGGAGTCGGTCTCATCGCGCCTGTCCCGGGTGGACACGCGGGTGAGAAGGACAAAGCCAGGGACAAAAAAAAAGAAAGAGTGCAAAATAGTAATTGATGAGATTAGAGAAGGAAGCATAGATTGCTTAGGAGATTGAAATGAATAGTGTGCTAGTGTGTATGTGGAGGGGGAAAGGGAGGGAGGGGAGGGGGGGGGAGCAGGCAGTTGTTGAGTCAGTCAGTCAGTAACAGTTAGCCAGAGTTCAGTCATGAGATTACGGTGCTTTAGGTTAAGTTTGTATTCTGTAACCCCAGTTATCTTTAAAGATGTCAGATGAACATGTCAGCAAGTTTTAAATGATTATTAGTTCAATATTCAACATAGCATGATTTTAAATCAATCACTATTTGAAACAATCTAAAGTCTAAAGTCAAGTCAGTCCGTCAGTCAGTAATTTGACATAATTCTCAAGTTTTGTCAAAGCTGCTGTCTTTAATTTCTGTTGTCCAGAATTTTACCAGGTCAAAATTTGATTCATTCAATTCAAATGAAAGTTTCTGGTGTTTGTGAGCAGCCAAACACACACATGAAGGTCAGAAATGGCATGTTTCCCACTTTTCATCTTTCTATTTCTGAACATAAATGAACACAGCCCACACAGGAGGAGAGGCAGACAGTAAGAGAGTCATGTCAGTGGGTCGTTCAGTGAGTCACTCAGCCAGTCAGCCAGGTAAACAGCCAGTTAGTTAGAGACTCGGTCGGGCAGAGTGGTGGCTGGCTGTGAGAGCTAGTCAGAGTTAAGTGGTCACAGCCTGCTTCACTCTCAGTGTCACACTAATCCACTCAGCTAATGGAGTTGTCTGCAGCACTGTGACGTTACCTGGCAACGCCGCCTCTGTCAGACGGACATCAGCCAGTCAACCAGCCGGTCAATTAGTAAGTCACGCTGTCCTGATTAGATCCGATGAAACATTAACGGTCCCCATGAGAAGACTAATAAATGCCATAGTAAGATGAGACAAAGCAAAGAGAAGGTAGGATGTGATCAGGAAGAGAAAACATAGACAGTGGGAAAATATATTAAATACAGCATGTGCATGGTGTGTGTAACAGTCGGGTACAGTAAGACAAAAATTACACGTGAAGACTGAAATGACAGAATGTGTTTGTATGTAATTGTTTGTAAGACCTCCATTATTCTGAGTTGGTCTCCCTGAGGTCCAACACGTTGGCTATAGTCTATGTTGGCTACATGTAGCCTTCTGATAGAGAATGTCTGCGCAAATGTTTACAATTACATCAAATAAGGTGCCTGGGTGGTGCAACAGGTATAAATTCTATAAAAATCACATTTTACATGCAGCCTTAAGGTACAACCAGCTGGTGCAACCGGCCCCTGGGATCCACAAATACACACAAATAATCCAGAACTAAAGGAAACTAACAGAGCTGTTTTTAGAGCAGGTCCAAGTCTTTCAGGATCAAGTCATGGCCCTAAATCTGATCATTAATCTGCCATTTGTATTAGGTGTTTTTTACATAGCTGTGACTAACCCCTTTAAATTGGCAAACATTCAAATATTAAAGGTAAGTGTCTGCTGTATTTCTTTCTTTATTGTTCTGGGATTTAAAAGGTCAAATAGGGAGTAAAAGTCTCAACTACACTCTACAGTTCATACAACTATATCAACTGTTACATATAATTACATTAATAAAATATAAAGTGGACCACAGGAATGTAAAATGTGGCAAAAATAAAATGATTTAAACATATGGAGGAAAAGCAGGATTAAATCACCCAGAAATAAATAAAATAGGCCCAACATGATGAATGTTGAGTTGCGAAAAGGTTTTTCCTGAGTGTACCACCAATTAGTTAAGTCTTGTCATGTTAATAAAGGCAGTACGTGGTTATGTTATGTAACGTGTATGTGTGTGTATTACAGTAAAGGGCGCGTGGTCCTGCTGGTCATCGTGGTCTCAGTGCTCAGTGGGTTGCGGCGGCGGTCACTACCAACGCACGCGCTCCTGTAACAACCCTGCGCCCGCCAATGGAGGGGATATCTGCATAGGACTGCACACTGAAGAGGCCCTTTGTAACACGCACACTTGCGATGGTAAGGTCACGCACAAATTCCAAATCTAACTCTGTCATGCCACCACTGCTTGGGGTCCTTTCATCACGCCTGCAGGCGGGCAATCATCTCCCACACCGTTCCATTTCAGTGTCGTCCCCTTTGCCAAATTGCTTCTTTCATCTTTTCCTAATGAATAAAGCAGGTCTTAGATATGTGAAAAGATAAACAGCATCACGCTGAGAAAACATCCCGTCCTCCCACCGATTCGCTGCCCGCTGTGCTGCTGGAGCACTGAGCTCCATGGCAACCTCTTTGGAATGGTTTCAAAAAAAGATCCACTTGTGGTGTGATGTACTGAACATATGAAAATCTTACATAATGCGTCTGGAGGTTTGAATGCTTGTGCATGTTAGAGTGCATGTTTGATATTGGTCTAACTTGCTGAACTAGTTTTTGGACAAAAATGTATTCCTTAAAAGAACTATTAGTGCAAAACATGATAACATTTAAGAGTCTCTTTACCCAAATAGCAAAAGACCCATCTTCTCCTAGTGTTATTTAGCCGTGCAGATTTATTTGGACATTGCTTTCAGTCATATTTCTGCTTCCACCAATCTTTAAGTTATGGAACTTTGTCAGGGATGTATGATGGTCCATTCTCCTCCAGTGCTTTATCTTTCAGATCATTTCACTTTCCTACAGACCTGTCTGCTAGGTGTGCATTGGATAGCTTCCACTACAGAGGCAAATGGAATTTAGTTTGTGTTACTCCAAGCACTGAAATTACATTTAAAATATCAAAATCAACATATCCTTGCAGAATGAATTGTCCCAGTTATTCTACAATAGGTCGGTGCTTCTCCAGTTTCTGTTTGTGCATTAACTCTGGTCCAAATGTCATTGCCACGACGAGCTGACGTTATCACTAATGCAGCAAGACACCGTTCTCCAAATCTGCATAGAAAAACGAACAGCTTTTGTTGAGTCCTACATGTAAAGTAAACTGTGATGGCATTGTTCCAGACCTACATCCTTCTGAGTCCCCCTGCTTTAGGAAATGCACAGAACAAGTTTTATCTGGAATGTTTCTTCAGTAGAAAGCAAACTTAAAGAAAACACTTGACTGCTGAATGCTCTGCGGAGTATCCAGTGTAAGAGACATTTTTTCTTGCTGTTGAATTTTTTTTTAATGTTACATTTCAAAGCAATGGCCACCGCAAATGTAATTCATTCTACCTCCTTTGGGGAGGAGACAAAAATCTCAGAGGTAGATATCTTAAAACCTGTATAAATAAAAACGATCAAGATACCACTAGAGGTAAGTGAGAAAATAGGCATCAGGCATTTGCATGAACTTACTCTTTAATTCATAAGATAACTTTAACATAAGGGTAAAAAGTGAAATTATAGAAATAGATAATACCACAAAAAGAAAAGTAAAACAAAACCAAATTTGGGATTCAATAAAACAAGGTGTTTATGGTGTTTTGTTCCCTTTGAGTTTGAGTCTACACCATGTGATGAGATGTAAGATGTATAACCTCCCCTCCCACTCTGCTCCCACAAGGACACTGAAATATTCATGAGAGATCTGCCTGCTAATCCAGCAGGAGGGAAATAAGTCCAGCATCAGAAGCCATAAGGTTTCACCTTGATTCGGATTCTGCAGTCGAGTTTCATATCAAACAGACCTCAACATTTCTTTTGCGGAAATGTGATTTTCATTCTTCTTTATGGAACAAAAATGTTCCGGACAAATATCGTCTGGTGTGTTCATGTATGTGGGTCCTCACGTGTGTGTACAGTGATGTGTTGAGGCGCAGATCATTTCTGCCTGAACTAAATAGTTGTTTCCTCTTTCGTCATTTTTTCTCAGCTGCTTTTCATTTTCAATCAGCTCAACTGTCATTCGCAGGGAGAGTAACACTTACAGTCAGCCTCCCTGGTAATTACAAAGAAAGGTAACTGCCTTTTTGTCTTTTTTTCTGCTTATCAGCCTCTTTTATCAGGTTAATGTTTTCCTGTTCGAGGACCAACATGTCCTGTTGGTCCTGTACTAATCGACTGTCTGCTAACAGCCTCTCCAGCTCCGATCTGTCTCTTCATCCGTTCGTTTAATGACAGGCACAACATCAATCATCTATCGTGGGTCCTCCTGGTGCGCCGTCCTCTCTGCATGCGTAATTAGAGGCAAGCAGGCTGTCAGTCACAGGGATATTTGATGCCCCTGTCACAGGTCATTTGATTAAAGTCTCCACCAGTAATGGAGGACAGCAGTCTGGCCAGAATACTAACGAGGAGCCTCAGGCCTGATGGCGTTCCTTCTGACTCAACAATGCGACCGCACAGGTCGTCCGGGTGACAAACATAAATAGGAATAAATGAAGCAATTAAAGTGGGCTGCAGTGATGCACGATTATTAAACACGTTAGAGGTGGTCGCTGTGTTTTGTGTGTCTAGATGGTTGTGCAGCAAGACGGGAGCAGATGGTGGAGACAGAGCAGCCTGTCGGTGAGCACCAGACTGATAGGAAAGGTGAAAGAGGCCTGTCCTCCGACTCTACTCAGGCCCTCTCTGCCAAAACTGCACACTTGAGAGCATCCTGAATAACAAACCAGCTTTTTTGCCAGCCTTTCATTGCAGCAGCCTGTGCTCCCTCCACTCCAGTGCTTTTAAATACAGGGTGAAAGAGTGCAGCGAGCGCATGGTTCAAAGCGACGAGCTGAGAGTTGGGAATTTTCTCTTTCCTCTTGGGTAGGAGTCTTTGTTTACTGCAGGGTCGCCTGCTGCGGGGAAACGGCACTAAAGCTTGGCTCAGGAGACAAACATCTCCGCTATGCACTAAACAAACTCTCCACGGGTTGACTCTTCCAATCCTGTTTACATCACAAACACTTTTTGGTGTGTTTGGGCTGTTTGGCTGGCCAGGAAAGGTTAGTGGCCGCGGGTGGTGACAGCTTGGGTGGGCGCGTTGGTTTCCAGGCCGTCTGGGTTTGATGTGGCCTTGTGTTGGTCTGGGTTTGTATTGATTGTTCTTCTTTCTTTGTTTAGGTGGCTGGATGGCCTGGTCGCTGTGGTCAGCCTGTGATGATTCAGGCTTGCAGATGAGGAGTCGGGTGTGTGGTGCCCAGGGCAACACCCCCTGTGTGGGGAACAACACTCAGCGCAGAGACTGCAATGAAATACCTGGTGAGCCGCGCGCAGATGCACACTGTACCTGTGCAGCCTCCTGAAAAGCCGAGATTGGCTCAAGTTTCCTTAAGACGCTGTTCTTTTGTCAGACATTTTGAGGAGACGACCCACTTCCTTTGCAGCCCTGAATATCCCAAAATACACTGCATGCTTTCCACTGTTATCATGCTTCTGCGTTGGCTTTGTCCGGAAAAACTGTGTAATCACAATGAAACTTGTATTTTTGACATGAAAGCAGAGTACATGATGAGCTAACCTTGTTAGCTTCTTCAAAACTGGTTACAGAGTTTTGTGTTTTTCAGGTTAGCGTCATACAGAGGTTGAAAATAAATAGTAAAAAAAACAGAAAGAGACTTCCACTGGCTCTGACATTTTGAAAAGCATCCGCATTATGTGCCAGTTCAATACAAATGTTCATCACAAGTTCCTAGAGTCCAAAATAACATAAGCAAGTAAATAAGAGAAACAATCACCAGCCCTATGACCAACTTATCAATTAGGTAATAATTTCAGCATTAGGTTTTTTATGTTTAACTGTGCAAAGAAATGAAAGTAAACTCATCAAACTTTTTTTTTTTACTGCTTTGTCACACATTGGAGGCATGATGAGGTTTACCCCAACACACTGTTGGCTTTGGTCAGATTTGGTCTAATTTTGGAGGGAGCTTCAGGTTCAGCCCACAATCCTTTAGGCCAAATCTTTGTTGGCAGCATCAATCGAAAGCAGCAGCTTGTGATTTAGGGAAACAGCTCATCTGTCATCATCAAATATGTACACAGTATCAGTCATTCACCATCATCAGTCATCATCATCAGCCTCCTCATTCACAAACATCTACACACACACAAACATGTCTTATTTGTCTGTGGCATCATCTTCGTGCACTAAACTCATCTGCTTCTGTTAATTAAGTCCATGTGAATCCAACACGTTACCTCGCTGGCCTCGGCGCACGTTGTTATGCTGATGACAATCTCAGAAAGTTTCTCCCGAAATGATCTTTCATGGCCTGCCAGCGAAGGCCTCTCCATGCTCAGAATCCTTAATGAGTCCAGACGAAGGCGATTAATATTAATGGGTTGTCACAACACCAAATCACATCTAATTTTATTGCAAATTTCAATGAGGCGATGGATGGATTTGTTAAGGTCACTCGCAGAGGGGAGGCAGCTGTGAGCAAACTGAAAAATTAGGCCAAAAAATTAATCAGAAGATGTGGCACTGCAATTAAATCTGCCCACACACAGATCAACCCTCCCTGCTCCCTTCTTCTTTCATTCTAGGATTTGTGGGGAACAGGGCGCATTATAGCTAAAAATGATTGTCAAGTGTCTCTAACAGCAACTAGAGAGGTTCAATCTGACGCAGCAGAGCTGTTTCTTCACTCAACAATCCATTTTTCTCTAGAAACTGTTGGAATTCACTGACAACCCCCCCCACCCCCAAAAAAACCCCTCTCCATTGACCGTTTGCGTAACATTTTAAATGACACATCAATTTCTCATTCACTGCTTTTGTTTCTGCATGTGTCAACTCCCCTGATGTTACAGCCGGTGGTGGTTGTGTTCTGAAGGCTGTTTCTCCGGGGAGTGTGTGTGTGTGTGTGTGTGTGTGTGTGTGTGTGCATGCATGTGTGTGTCTGACCCTGTGTTCCTCTCCTCTCTGCAGTCATTCTCCCTGCATCTGGTTTTGATAAGGACCAACACTGTGGAGGTAAGTGGATTAACAGCTGCCTTCACTTTGTTTCTGTGTGCATGTTTGCCCCTGTTGTTTCCACATGTATCTTCCCATGATGTGTGTTTCCATGCATCATATGTGCATTTTCATGTATGTGTTTATTTCAGTCTGTGCAAACATCCAATCAGGAGTTGGAAGAAACTTTATGTACACTGATGTACCTGGAACAGGCCACACGTTGTCCAACTATTGCATAATTGACAATTGAGGCACATTCAAGACAGCAATTTTGCAAAAACTAAAAATGATTGATGGAAAATACAAAACCCAAAATCCAAACCCATGTGCACACTGCTGCCCTTGAAAAGACATATCAAAACAAAATGAATCATGCAGTGTAAAGCTTAGGGATCTTATCTTCCTGTCGTAGCCTTTGTAGCTTAGTGTTTTATTCCATCATTAAAAGAAAAAAAGATGCTTAACATTTCACGAGCTCAGTTCAGTCAGACGCACTTAACGTTAAAGAATTAACCAGTTCGATTTAGCATGAAAGGCTCTGCTCTGAAGGAATCCAACAAGCAACAGGGATCTCAGCTGGGAGAACTAATCATCTTTAACACATACATGAACATTGAATGGTGGAGGGAGATGAGACGGCAAACAGCATCGGCATGAGCATACCAACACCGTAATATTAATTTTAACCTTGGATGAATAATTCTGCAGTGCTTCTTTTCTCCCCTAAATTTATTCACAAACAGATTTTGGTGCATAGTTGAGGGGAAATCTGAGAACGTTTCCAGGTTGAAAATTGAATGACAAAAACCAATGACAGCCCAGCAGTAAATATAGTGGTCGGAGAGATGAAACAATGGTCAGAATTGAACTGGAGATATTGCGATTATATGGTATGTGTCTTAACCCTTGGGCTATCAGACGCCTTTGTTCTGCCTATTAGAAATCTGTCTTTGTATTTTGGATGTACCTGAAGCCCAGGGATGTGGGAAGAACAATTTTCAAAACAGGATGTGATAATGTCTGTTGAGCCTTTTAATAACACTCGTATCTTCTTCATTTCCCAGCGTTCACTTCCATCCACCTAATCGCCACTGGTGTTTCCTGTTTCCTCGGGGCGGGGCTGCTGTCCTTCCTGATCTACGTCTACTGTCAACGTTTCCATAAGCCTTCGCAGGAGTCTGCCGTCATTCACCCCACCACCCCGAACCACCTCAACTACAAGGGCAACACCACGCCAAAGAATGAGAAGTACACGCCCATGGAGTTCAAGGTGCGTGATCACTGAAGGGCTTTGTAGCATTTTTAAATATAATATAAAATATAGATAAAAGTAATACAAATGGAACTAGAAGCGCTATTTACTTGGTGGTACTCGCATGCACAAACACACACAATGTAAATTCTGAAGATTCAAGGGCACTGAATGTGATTCGTGTTTTATTTAGAGCCTTTTTTTGTGCATTTATCTCGATAGAGCGCTAACCACAGAAGATGAATAACTGTTCATTTTTATTCCTCCTTGCTCTTAGACAGAACCTATAGGCTTTAAGTCTTTCTATCTGCCCACAAACCAAGTCCTTATTAATGGACCCCATTAGCTTTCTAAAGTATTAGTCAGCCCTCCACCTCACATTGCTCTCGGCCTACTGTGCATTCACATTTACAGCAAGTCCAGACTATTTTCATCAGAGGTTCATAGACTTTTGGTGCAATTGTGTGTCTCATTCTTTACAACTTCTATTATTTTGCTCTCTAACTATTGATTAGTTAAAACGAGTGAGTGTTATTTATTTTTCTGTCTCTGTAAAGTGAGCTAAAGCATATTTATGATAATCACTAGTAGATAAATTAACCAAAGGGTTGAGTTTGATTTTTGTCCCCACAATTACATTTTTGAATCAGGCTTTTTAGGGTGAATTTCAGTCACTGATTTAAGTTCATTATAATTGGCTAAACTGACACAAACCCCTTTTTATCTCATGCCTGTTGCCCATATTATTTTCTCAAGTTGAGCTTGATACTCCAAAATGTAAGATCCCACATTTCAGAGGCAGCGTAGTGATTCATTTCATCCTGTTACATTCAGTTAAATCCTCCAAAACCAGCAACCGCATCCGTCTTGCCTTGAATATTCTGGACATGTCTCCCGCCCCTGCTGCCTCTCTAAATGATCACAGAGCAGCTCAGATTATTACATTTTACTACAGATATTTTAACATGCACTCTTTTGGACACAGGGCACACTTGCCAATCAGGAAACGACATCACACTTCCTGTTGACACTAATCCATCAGCCCAAACACGGCTTTTGCATCTCAAACTTCACTCTTTTTTTTGTGAGAGACACCGCTGATTAAACATGAAGTCATAACACATCAACTACAGCACATCTGTAGCTCACTGATGCCGGCCCCCAGAAGTTCCCACCACAGTCGACTGCAGCATTTGGGGGCTGTGTGGGGCTCCACATTATTCATCTCACACTGTGTTTGGTGAAGATCAGGCAGGATAATGCATCATGAAGTGGCAACGCTGTTTGAGTGACCTTTTTTTGACCCTATTTATTTACTTTTAATCTGGAGCGGTGGAGTTTAAAGGTGTCTAATGAAAGATGCTATATACTTGTAGAATCCAGCATTTTTGAAGCTTGACTTATACTAGGGACTTAAAGTCATTGTCCTGGCCTCTGATGCTTAGGTTTTAGAGATCCAGCTCTTGTGAGTTCCACAGCTTAATTAAGACCTTCAGGTTATGAGATTATTATTCAAACTGGACTCTGATTGCATTTAATCCCAGTGGCACCCCCTGCAATCCTTTGGTCTGAACATGGCCTTTGTCTGACTTCAGCTAATGTGCCAGCAGGGATTCATCTTGACCTTTCATGTCAACCTGACAGTATCTAAAGATCCTACCAAAGCATAGCAGGAACATGGTGCCCTACCACAGTGAGTGACCCCATCCTGTGTGTTTGATCGCCTCCGCCTCCTGACACTTGTTGTCCTTTGCTGTTATTGTTGTTGCTGTGTGGATGCAGTGCTGACAGCCATCGTGGTGCCGAGAGCCTGAACTCATTAGCTTTAATGACCAGAAGGGGCCTGACTCTGCTGGATGTGCAGCCGATGTCACTGTGAGCCACCACAGCGCTGTTTATCCAACGGGTTCCCTCTCCTCCAGGCCAATTTATGATGCCCAGCGTTGTGTATTTCACCGACTCTAACCTGATTATCTTCCTGCCTCGGTTCCCAGAGCTGTTCAGATGGATTACATTAGTCTAATGCTTCCCCTGGAAAGTGTTTCACCTTATGTTCGGCTTTTACCAGAGACGCAGCAATTGCATTAGAATAAAATGTGGGTTTTGGACTTTTATTTATTTGAGAGCTGTAGCGAATTCCCGCCATCTCATTTATTAGTTTATTGAGCATGCTTGACATGAACTAAATTAAATTTGTTAAATTGGTTTGCTTTGGTTATGAATACAATTACAGCACACAAGCTATAGCCTCGAGGCCAGTGAAGGTATTTTATTCACCTGCAGGCAAGAATTACAGACATTATTTGTATCTCTAACAGAAATCACAGAACATGGCGTCCACGCTGCAAAACATCTACATCTCAAATAGTCTCCTGTCTACAACTGAGTCCTCAAAACGTACTGACTTAACACCTTTCAGTTTTCCAATAAATAGCTTGTTTAAGGGATATTCTAGAAATACGTTTATTAATATAAAAAGTGAGCTTTAGAGATGTTGGTAGACAGATTATCCGCTCTAATTAACACACATCTTATTAGATGAATCCAGAAGTGCAAAAATTGTGGTTTTGTGGAGGTTATGCGCTGGACTATTTCTTGGAGTCTTCGCTGGTTGCCTGGTAAAAGTATTCTTTGCACTACAGGCATATGCTCCTTTTCAGAAGAAAGTTATATTAATTCAGTAATATGGCATAAAATACCAAAGATGATTCTGTAAGCTATAAGAGCGGATGGTTTAATAATTCTTCCTTTTCCCCCCTGCTATGTCATCCCAGACGCTGAACAAGAACAACCTGCTCCCAGATGAAAGATCCAACTTCTACCCGACGCCGCTCCAGCAGACAAACGTCTACACCACCACCTACTATCCCACAGCGCTGGGCAAATACGACTACCAGCCCAACTCCTCCCCTTCACCATGCAGGACCTACAACCACAGCAACAACAGCTGAGACACGCCCCACAACCAGCTCTCCGAACCCCCCTGCCACTGCCCCAAACGGACACTGCCCCAATGCCATGGTGACATAACTGAACCGACATGAACTGAAATGTTGCTCGGAGCTTGGCCAGGTTCCTCCGTTCGCCGTCGCCCCTCTCCTCGCCCCCCGTAGTCTCTTCCGCATGGCAGGGTTTGTGTCTATAAGGGCGTTTCCGGAACTTTCCATCAGGAAATGTGGGTCTGGACGACGGGGCCTTGTGTCCTGGTGCAGTCAGGGACTTGTGCAACCAGCCGGGATTGTTATTGTAAGGGCCTGACTGGACGATATAGCAGTGTCAACCCAGAGATCCGTGTGGGGAAAACTCTAGCAGAGTGGAGTTTTGGCTGTAGACAGACTGTGACCAGAACACCTCATCGCAGGTGCTGAGTCGAGCAACCACAATTCCGGAGACGAACATGATCGGAACATTAAAAAAACAAAACATTACATTTCTCTGGATCACCATTTCACGCCTTGCCATTACTAACCACATTCTCAGCCTGTAATGAACTTTAAGTCCCTCGTCAACAAAAGCAGTTACTGAGAACAAACGGTGTAAATTGTTATGTCCTTGCCGCACAGCGAGAGAACAACAAAAGAGAAAACTCAATGAAACTAGAAATTAGAGATCAAAATCAGGCCTGTTGTCAGAGCCCTCCATTGTTGGTATATCACGTGACAGAAAAGATAAGAACTTCAGAGTCGATTAAGTTTTTGGGACGGCTGTTTGGAAGAGCCAGAACACTGATCATCAGAGTTGGAGAGAACTATTCATCAAATCTGCTTATGATCTGAGTCGCACTCCTTTTGTGGACAAGGACGTTTACCCATAAAGTCAGAGCAGGGGAGATTGTGGGAAGCGGTCTGAACTGTACATAAAGCTTTGAGAATGCCTTGGGTGCCTGTATGCAATAGAGGGCAGGGGCGAGATTTGTTTTCTTTCAATTTCTTCTGTTTAATTTTTCTTCCAAGAACAATAAAGACTTCTGAAAGGGAGTTGATTGATTCTCCAATGGATGCATCGATTCTACTGAGTACTAAATAGCCCGGTGGTCATATCAAATATGGCCAGTGTGCTGAACAACTGGATTGGGTTTTCTATGATGGTAGAATAAGCTAGTAGACTGGCACTTGTTCTTTTTTTAATGTTTGTTTTTTTAAGATATTTGTTTTATTCTCAGATGAGTCGTAGCATAGGAGGAAATATTTTGGTAAAATATAGCTGATTAATTCTCTTTTCTCTAATTTCACTTCGCTGAATGAACATTCCTTTTGTTTTCTTGATTTTTCAGAAGTTTGGTAACCGTTGCATCTAAAATATATGAAGTGTTAACAAAGATAAAATAATAAAAATTGACTGATATGTTTTTTTTTTTTACAAAGAATGACTAATTAAACATCCATTTGGCCCTGCTTGGAAAGAAATAAAAAAACTACTCAATTATGCTTGCTTAGACGTTTGCCTCTGTAAAGGTCAAAATGAGTGCATGTGTGTGGATGTGCGTACATGCAAACACATGTACTCTCTGCGTGTCTGTATGCCTGAATGAGCAAAAGGGGGTTGTTGTATTTTGTACAATGTAAATGCTTTCATACATATGGTTATATATGAGGAGGTCTGTCAAAGGCCATTTTTTCTGTGCATTTCTTTTCCACATTCTGTCGCTGACACTCTTGGTGTTTTTCTATATTTCACGTATGAGATGTTAATCATTGTAAGTTAAAGCATCGCGCCTCTGATTCCTGCAGAGGTGGAATGGACACTATTTATAGTCAAAGCTTGGTTTATAAAAGGGCATTTTCACAGCTATATTTTATTATTATTATTGCCTGATCGATGAATGCTAACCCAGCAATGCTTTTCAGTTCAGCTACTGTACATGCACGAGATGAGCTCTATCTGTATATAGGAGCAACAGCCTTCTGCGGCCCACTTAATGACCCTGCAGAAGATCGTGTAAATGTATCTGTATATTGTATAGCTAACACTGTTTGTTTAAAAAAAAGGAAAAAAAGAAAAAAAAACCTTATAGTTGTTTAAAAAAGTGCAGCAGCTAAGTACACACCAACCATGAGGTTTGTTTGGGGACAGAGCTCCACAATGTGACCGACCACCTGTGGCTTATGACCTTTCCCAGCTGCTCAAACATCAAATTTCATAAGAAACACGAATCCAACCTCTGCGTAGCACTGATCATATGAGAGTGTCAGACATTATAGACTGCAAATAGTCACATAATGGAGGTTTTTTGATCCAAACTCAGTCTCTATTGGCCAGGTCTGAAAGCCAGTCATCTGATTGGTCGATGTTGAGCTGTGTCCCCTGCAATGTGAGGCTCTGTGCCCTTCTATGCAACTTACCAGATGTACTGTTAGACCTGTCATGTAGACTGTAATCACTGCCTTTTAGACACTGTGAATTTTTTGGTACCCTATATTTTTGTATATTGTACATTATAAAGGATAATAAACCTTGATGCCAACACAATGGTCACTGGGCTCTGTGGATTACAGATTCTTTAAAGGCTTTAATCACTTTATTAATTTGGGGTCCCGATAAGTAGGCCTGTCGTGATAACTACTTTTGTTAGACGTTATATTATCTCAGAAATAATTGCGATGAATGAAATGATTGCCACTTATTCTTCCGAACTTTGCCACCTTTCGTCAATAGAGTATCTTGTAAAGATAGATAGACAATTTCTCTCTACTCTCTTTTTTAGTCATTACTCCATCTCTAGGCCACATGCTACCTTCTTATCAATCTGTTTAATTGCTTTTTGCTATTTAAAATTCAAAAAGCTTCAAAGACAGCGAACCCTTCTGGTTGAATCCATCCAATCAGTAAAGCCTAGAACTCCCCTCTCTCACGCACACTCTCTGTGTGCTCGGTTGTCCACCAGCCCAAAGCTCACTCTTAAGAATACAGCAATCATAAGAGTGAGGGCCTACAGTGAAGACAGACTGTTAATGTCTGTTGGCAGCTATACTGTATGCATCAGTAGCACTTGATAAATGAAAGATAAGACTGGCGTTCAACAGCATCAACACTTTCCTGAAGAGACTAAAACCCACAATGAATGTCTTTAAACCACCTGTGTAGTGAAGGACTGTTCTAGCTCATGCCTTTGACATATTCCTTTATTGTTATCACCATTGCGAGTGTAGTTGACAGTACTCTGAAACAACTCTGCATCAGTAGTTTTTGCTCAGAACTGAGCACGCTCAGTGATGCTTTGCTAGATTAATGAGCTGAGAGGAAGCTATAGCAGCCATGATCATCAACAGGATGACTCCATGTGTTCTTAAGATTACTTGGACTGCAGTTCTGTGTTCACACCAAGCCAGTAGAGCCACACTTTGAGTCCGACACATGTCACAGAAGTGCATCCCCTCCCTTCATCCCCAAAACGAATGATTGCGGCGCTGGAATCTTTTGCTGTATGAGAAGAGGGGAGATTGATGGGACAAACGAGCCAAGTAGTCAGGGTGTGTCCAGCAGAGTGGCCGTGGATCACTGCTGGTGCCAGTGGCCTAGACACCAGTACTTTATCATTACACCACAATGATTCTGCTGCCGTGCAGAAAATCAAGATCAAAGCCAGAGAACAGCTACTGTCTCACAGGACAGGAAAGACACTAAATAAAATCTGATAAAACATTCTGTGTACACTCATATAAATAACAGAGTGCACTGTATTTTGCACTGGAGCAACTATATCATTGGTTGTCAGAAGGGAGAGCAGCCCACTCTCCAAACAAACACACACACACACACACACACACACACACACACCTACTGTATATGTCCTTCTCATTTGGTTCAATGCAGCCCTAGCTGTACCTCTCAATTAGAGAGAGCAGCCTCTCTGCAGTTTTATTAATGGTCGCAGTGAAAGCATTAATCAGTTGGTATTCTGCTGACAGACAGATGCAGTGATCGGCACTCTGGCAGGCAGCCAGGAGGAGGTCGCCAGGAGGAGGCTGTGGGCTGGAGGAGGCCGCTCAGATAAGATGGTAGAGGAGTCGGGGAGGAGTGGGAAGGACGCACGCTCGGCTTTATAATTCACCCTCTGTGCGACAGTGAAGAATGAGAACAACACAGAGGAGAACGGAGGAAAACACCAGCTTCGACTTTGTGATGAATAATGATAATGAGGAGTTTTGTTGAAACAGAGATAGCAACTATGTGAAAAATGAGTCAGCATCTTGGACAAGCAGAGTCACATTCATTGTGAATTATCTTGGAAATTATTGGCTACCTGAAAGCCATTGTTGACAAATTTGTTAAACTTAAATCTTAAGTGCATTTTTAAAAGAAATGGTGGTGCCAATTTGTACCACCGCATACTTCATAATGGGTTTATTTATTATATTTTTGAATGGGTGATAACTTGGACTTCGTTTTGATTGGTGCACATTTATGAGCAGCAAAAATAACAAAACTAATCAGACACAAACCTGATCAATCGTTTTTTTTTTTACTTATGATACAGAAATCCTTGCATATATCAGCACATATCAAAGTATGGATATCTGGCAGAACGTCACCTACTTCAGGTTCATGGGAGAGGGGAAAAGTCAGAAGAGGTCAAAAATGCAGCAGCACTTTGCAGCAACACCTTTATTGTCAGACCAGCGCGTCTGGGCTTGTGGCCTCCGTCAGGGTCATCTGTAAATGTTTGACGGCCAGCGAGGCAGCAGCCCCGTGTTGGTGTGAGAAACCTCAAACGCTACAAGCACCCAGCATAGATCACAGTTTCATGATATGACCAGCTGATGTTTATTCTGTGTTGTCGTGTTTACAGAGTGAGCAGCCGGTTGTTTTTGATGTGTCTTGTGCAGGATCCCAGGAGGTGGTCTGCAGACAGACGTGTCAGTGTTGTTGCACAACGAGACAGGATGGGTAGATCACACGGCGTCTGAAGTAACAGCCAGAAAACGCTGTCGTCGTCTGCGGGGATTGAGACTTTGTCGCCTCCGCCATCACAGCTCTCCATCCTCCTCTATGGGAAAACAGGGTAATTGTTTGATATGATTCATCAGCTTAGCATTAATCCACTGGCCAGTTCTTCTGTGTGTGCAAGTGTGGTCCGGGCACAGTCTGCCTGGGGAGGAACTCCGGGGGAATTGCTTGTATTGGAAAATAAATCAAAGGAGTCAAGAAGCCACCAAAGTGCAATCTGTTGTAGAACAAAATCAAGCTGTCAATCTCGGTCTGTCCCTCTAATTTGATACTGTTGATTTTTCATTCACTGACCAACAAAACAAGCACACAGACACTACACATCTTACGCACATCTAACTACTCACTTCAGCCTGGGGATGGTTTTACAAACACTGTAACTGTGTGGCTCAGAACTAGCGGTCACACAGCGGAAAAACTCAGTTCCTGGAAGAATTAATGAGTTACAAGGATGTTGAAGCAGTGATTAGTGTTTCATACAGTTTCCTCAAAAAAAATCTTCTCTATTAAATATATTCAGGACCATCTGTCCTTAAAAAATAGCACTGCTACTACTTTTCTACTGTACTTTTTTTTACTACTTTTACATATGGCGCTGCAGATGTTATTGTGTGGATCATTGTGATGACAAAATAAAATCACATGGTCTTCAACATGTCCAGAAACATGAACTCAACTTTCAAACAGACATTGTCTGCCCCTGGCAGCATATTTGAGCTGCTGGATTCATGTTTGAAACTCTGCAGGTTCCAGACAACAATACATTTCCTCTGACGGTGAAAGTTACAAATGACCTTCTAATTGCATCAGACAAAGGACTTTTCTCTGTACTTGTCTTGTTAGATCCTAGTGCCACATTCGATACCATTGACCATCACATTTTATTAGAGAATAGAAGACTTAATTGGCATTACAGGCATCGCACTAAGCTGGTTTAAATCCTGTTTATCACATCCATATCAGTTTGTACATGTTAACGATGAATTGTCTAGGCACAAACAGAGTCTCTGCACAAGGTTCTCTGCTTGGACCAGTTCTATTCACCACATATAATAATAATAATAATATTGCCTAAAGGAAGCACTCCATACATTTTCATTGTTATGCAGATGATACCCAATTATTAGTCACATTGACTGCACTCTGCGCCACACTACAGGGTTCAGGGACATACAGCCCTAAAGGGCAACATATATTAGCAGAATGTCCCATTTCCCATGTGTGTCAACCCTCGAGAAAAGCACAAATTCAGGCGTGTCCAGTGTGTGTTACGGGCATCAAATGCCGTAATGCTACATGAATGGATAGATCGTGGGAGTTCAGCATCCATGTTACAGTGCAGTCAGTACATTGGCTGTTTTCGGCAACACAGACTGCAAAGAAACTTCAGCGCTCAAATTTGAATCCATGAAGTGAAAATGATGAAGCCGAAGATTTGGACGCAGCTTTAAACTGATCTAAGAGCAAAACTAAGACCGCCTCAACTGTGTAAACCAGTCTGACAGGTGTTTGCGAAACCAGCCTTCAGAGGTCATAAGGTCGTGCAATTGAAGGAGAAGTTGGGATGCTCTCCTTGCACTTCCTTGTAGAAGGACAGGATGGGTTAATGGTGCCAAGAGTTAACCCCGGCTGACAGAGAGAGATGAGAGGGAGAGACGGAGCCGGCAGTGATGGAGGGTCCTCTCCTCCTACTAATAAAGCAGAGAGGGGAGACCGAACGATGTTAAATTACCTCCAACGCCTCCCTCTCACACAGAGCCAAACCTCCACATTTGGCCGTTAAAATAGCCGCTACAGAGTGGCGGTCTGTTTCCAAGAAGCTCATTTGACGAACATTATGGTAGTTGCGCAGCGCAGAGCTCGAGTGAGCCATTTGCGTTTTATTCAATCTACTTAACCAGCTGACGAAGGTTATAAAGGCTGGCAGCCGCATTGAGTGGAAGCAATATTGATGACAGTGTCGTAAATAAAACTGCTGATGGCATGGAAATATTGATGGGGACAAGGGTAATTCTGGAACGTAACCTCGCTGCTCCTCCTGCATCTTACAGTGGTGTCAGAATCCTGTAAAGGAGCCGAACATCGCCCTTTCATTTCTGCACTAATATATTAAGTTTACACTCTGCCTGCTCATATATGCCCATAAGGCTTAGTGCTCACTTTATGCCATCTGACATTTTACTCCAAAAACACACTGTAGTCTAAATGCTGCTTGATTTATATTGTAACCAATGCCATGACAGATTTGTGTTGCGATATGGACCCCGGCCTCCACTCTCCCTCTGGCAGGGTTAATGCCTCCAACACACACACCGAGAGAAGCCATTTCCACTCACATCGGCTATACAGATCTTGGGTGGTAACAAGATGTTCCACGTGAATCATTTATACAACCCCAGGCTTTGGTTTTTACAATACAGTTTGAGCTTCTGCCTGTCTATAGGGCCGCATCTGAAGCACGGTAATTTAAAAGTGCTTAAACAACAAAAAAGGGAACACGGGTATTAAAGTTTCAAAAAAAAGAGAAAGTGACAAAGTAACTGCAGAGCGGTTTCAAGCCACGCTCAGACAGGCTTTTAAGCAATTTCCCTGTCCTTGTGCTTGTTTGATGCCTTTCCTTGCAATGTCACTGAACCACAGGCACACACACACACACACACACACACACGTGCATCAAAGCCATTGTGTTCCATTAACTGACTATTTCTTTCAAAGAAAAGCTGCTATAAGAAGGTTACAAAAGTTTTCACTCTTCTGTGCCCTCAAAAGTCTGACATTACCACAGCAGACAGACATCAACAGACTAAGAGGCCATTTTAATCATACAAGGACAAAAGAGAACTTAAACATTTTATTAACAGCAGTATTGTGTTTACAAGGGCAGTAGCCCTTATATTGACCTCTGATCTGATGGCTTGTTTTAATGCTACACACCACTGCAGAGATAGACAAGGTAAAGACAGAACTCAGGCAATTTTTCAGCATCTCCTTTCTTCCAGCCTCGGGGCATCATTACTTCCAGTACTAATTTAGCTCCACTCCTCCACCGCCTCTCCAAACCAATAACTCAGAAGTGCTGTACAGTAATCAGTTGAAATGAGTCATGGTGCATCTCGGTACCTGCCGCAGAGCGAACGGGGCCTGTTTTGTGGAGGAAAGTACATAAATACCAGATTTCTCTGAGCTCTCCTGGGAGATCAGCGCTGCGTGTGGGCGTTGAAGCCAGGAATGCATTGAATTACGGTCCCAGTTGTGAAATCAGTCAATCCGGAAAATAGCTGCAAGCTTTTGGGTTTGGAGCGTCACAGGAAGCTTTGGCAACAACTTTCATCTCTGCTCCCCCGCTTCCATCCCAGGTGAGGCCCTCCCTGCGCCTGTGGGAGTCACGGTCGGAGGCAAACCAGGGCTCCGGTGTGTTTACCCCAAATACGACAAACAGGTTCATTGTTACAAGGTCTCTCACCGTGTTTATGCTTTCCTCTCGACCAGGAGGTTTACAGGTTTACAGCACCTTCACAGGACCAGACTGAACACTGCGGTGAAGTCTCTGCGCACGGTGTGAAAATCAAGTGAAATGAATTCAGATGGATGTGCACTGTCTGCTCTGTGTGTGTGTGTGTGTGTGTGTGTGTGTGTTCTCTTGTACTACTATCTGAAGACCAATTCAAGTTTTAGACTGAGATCCATGCTGGTCTTCACTTCTTCAAAAGGGGCTTTTTATGGATTAAGAGGTTTTAAGGTAATGATTACAATTGGATTAAGGTTTGAGGATTAATTGATTACTCTATAAATTGTTAAACAAAAACTGTGAAAAAATACATAATTCACAGTTTTCCAAAGCCCACGGTTATGCCTTCGGTTTCCTTGTTTTATGTGACCAACAGCTCAAAAAAGTTGTTTCAATTATTTGATACACCCTGTGCATCTAATCCTTTTCCTTTACATTTTTAGAAGCAATGTGCTCAAAACAATTAATATACAATATGCAATGAAATCTATTTGATTCAGTGAATGCACCAAAGAACAAAGGCAATTTTATTTTATGCAGCCATTTTCTTCTCTCCAGCAGAGGATTTAAGACCCAGTGCTTTTTAGGCAGGTCACTTGGCTATAAATTGAAGCTCACCCACACACACATTCACACTTTTCTGTATTTCTCACAAACACACCACACATTTCTCTGCTATGTCTCAGGGGACTGTTTGGCATCTCACCGCTCTCTGACGTCACCGGCAGCCTGCTGATGGTCGACGGCAGCTGTCGAGATGAAAGCGGGTGCTGTTTAGCTGCACAGCAGGAACAGGGACGGGTTAATGAAACCGCCGGCCCGGCCTGGACACTCATTTCCATGTTACACCTCTAATTTTCTGCCCAGTGAGGTGACACAAGCAAGACTCACAGGTTTCAAGACGACCACAGAGAGGCCATAATCACTGGGATTTTCGTTTTATTTTCCTTTTGGCTCCAAGACAGATAATCAAAAGTCAGTCAGCCAACTCGCATGGTACAGACTATTTTGTTTCTCCCTATTGTTTTGTGTCAAGGCTTTGACTTCACCTTCCAAACAAGAATAAACCAAGGTCATCACTGCAGAGATCTGGGAGTGACAATACAAACTAGAGAGGTGTTAATCAAGATTTTTATATTGGGTATGTGCCTGTACAGAGTCTGATGTGATACTTAAATATTTACCTAAATGACACCGCTGCCAAGCACACACTTAAGCTGCAACCTGAAAGTAAGCTAAGATAGAACTACATTCATACGGAAGTTTTTGTGCCACAAATGTCCAGTACATCCCGTAAAAATAAAAATCACGTAAAATGTTAACTGCTCCTAGTATCCACTGCCGCAGTTTCTGTGACAAAATCAAAAATGGCATTGACATGACAGGTACATCACTTACTACTGAATCCCCTCTCCCAACAGAAAGCTGCCAAAGGCCCCGACATACACCAGAACGGACCTACGCGTGTTTTTCTTTATACTAGATTGGTTGAATGTGTATGTGAGAGTGTTCACATGCAGTAAACGTAAGCTGCACACAGACTTTCGTGCACATGGGCAGAGGATGAAATTCACATCAAGGGGACTAAACCTAAAATTTCCAGACTCTCCAAGCCTTAGCTTTACATGAGTTGTGTAGATGAAACACCAGATTATGTTGAAAACCAAGCATTTTTCAAGGAGTACATTTGAATTCAAGCATATTCCTAACCTTGAAAACCATTAGAAAGACTTTGTATGAAGCCTAATTCCAAACTTGGGTGATTCTCACCTCAAAATTCCCTTCAATTTATCAAATCAAACTAAATAAATATGAGAGTAGAATGATCCATTCAGTTATTGTTCCATTATAGGTTCAAAACTGCTCTGAAATATCAAAATTTCCAATGTGTTGCCAAAGGTTTTTTCTTTCATTAAAAATAAATAAATTATTATTACATACATATATATCTGTTTATACAATATACAGTGGTATATCTGTTTAATTCAGTGTCAGACCAATAAAAAATGGCTGAAAGTGCCTTTTTCTATTCAACAAAGACACTTTGATGATATTTTCACGTTTCACATTGTAGATTACTGCTCTTTTATTTTTAATTGCACGTGTGAAATAACTTGGAAACAGCTTTAATTAAATTCCTACAATCTGTGCTTTTTATTGATGTGCCACTGTTCATTAATTCCTCCCCTCAGTGTAACACTTTGGTTTCCAGAGACATGGGTCAAACAGAGTGTGTTTTTTTTGTTAAAACGTTTTTGTTAGCTTGTCTAGCGCTGTAGGAGCAGTCTGGATCCAAAGCTCAAAGAGCTTTACAAAGACAGGGATTGTGTTCTAATAGAAAGTTCATGGAGCTAACTCTTCCCTCAGAGCCACTGTGGTGCTTCATTGTGCCTCCGCAGACTATGCTTCTGAAGCATACTGTCTAAGTGGTCATGAAAGGTTGTATCACTCACCGAACCTAAAACAAAAGCATCTTCACTCACCTTTGATGAGGAGGAAGGGCAGAAGAAACAAGGGGGCGAAACAGCTGCATATCATGACGGAGGAGCCCACAGGACCCTGCAGAGGACCCGGACTCCTTTTTGAAAGCCCATCTACATTAGCTGAAGCTGGTGTCTGTAGTGGAGGTGAGCTGTGATTTAAATAGGCAGCCTGCCGGATCAAAGCCTGTCTTGCTGTTCTTCTGGCTACAGCCTTTCCGCTTGCATGGTTATCATAATTGCTCTTGCTCAGAGGACATGCTGCTTCTGTCAGGGCCACGTCCTTCTGCATTAGAGCTGAGGAGCCGCAAATAAGCAGAACCTGGCTTTACAGGTAGATGCTTTTATTTTCTCTCCTCGGAACATCTCAGGAAGCTTGACACAGCTAGTTTTAGGAAGAACAAGAGGGAACTTCATCAGTGACAGCATCATGGCTCATCAGCTTTAGTCAGCCAGCTCTGGCTTGACCTTCTACCATGTTTTCATTGACCTTTAAATCCCATTTGATGTTATCTTCCTAAAGTACTGTACTACTGTAGGCTCAAAAAAGCTGTAAAGCAAGATTTTACTCTTCACTTACCACAGGCAAAAAGAGGAGCTGTGCTCAAATAAATCATTATACAGTTTATAAAGTTTGTAGTCTTTTGGTGATGTAGCAGGAAGCAGCAGTAATCAGAAAGAACTGATTTGGTAATTTGCAAGTCAAAATACATCAAGACATCTGGGGTACAGTATACAGTCAAGGGGAAAAGAAAGTACACCCTCCTTCAGTTCAATGTTTCTATTCATCAAGGCCTAAATTACTCTTCTAAAACTTCTAAACTTCTAACAATAACCTCAAGGGATAACAAAAAACATAACATATTTCAATCTGTAGTCATTGGTTCCCAAAAGTAAACCAACATTCAGAAACCAGGTGGGAAAAACAAGTACACCATATGATTCAGTAACATGTAAAATCCCCTTTAACAACGATTGAAGTTATTTCTATTTCTGTCTCTCACATCATTTTAGTGACATTTTGGCTGTAAATATGTTTGACACCTGTTGTCATGTATGGGAGAGAGGGCTTTGCTTGCTTTCTGTGTATTGTGTGCATGCACTTCATACAGAGCAACTTACAAGTAATGAGCATGTGTGAGTTTGATATGTTGCTTGAGACAAACAGCTGTCACATAATAACTGTCACAGCCCATAAACCTGCGACCAACACGCTCTGTAAGCACTACATCAACACACTGTGTGCCTGCAGGTGTGTGTGTGTCACACATCTATCATAAGTCTGGCTCTTGGTTTTTATTAATACTGGTGGAGCATTTCTAGCTTTATGTATTCTATGTTGTGTTTTCCCACAGGAGAGGTCAAATTCCTCAAATTCACCAGTGATGAATTGGCAAATTAGCGGCCAGCTGTCAAATGCTGGTAGCTTGGGCTTTGCAGCCCATCGCTCCTAATCAGGAGCACCTAGCCCTTTTTAATATGTTGAAGATAAAGTAACAGGCGCTGTGATAGCAGTTCTGCTAAATGGGCCATTTGAAAGCCCAGCTCATTTTTCATAATCCTGGAGAAGTCAATTAAGGGACTTGTGGAGCTCAGGGAGCCCCAAGGAGACATTGAGGTGCTGGAAGAGAAACACAAGTGAGTTCTGGTCACAGGAGGAAGAAGACACAGCAGCGTCTGGATGGAAACACAACAAGGAAATGTAAGAAGCAGCGTCTAAAAGGAGAAAACAAAAGATGAGGTTTTAAAATGTCAAACGCAACAACACCAGTTTTCATCAGCCAGCCAGCTGCTTTTATAATCTTTGAAAGACGCAGCAATAAAAGCCAAATGACTTGTGGGTAAAAGAAAACTATTGTTTTACTTTGTGTGGCTCCATCTTCTCCCCAAGGACCTCAGACCGCTACAATATCATACCACGTCCTGCACAGACAACAAAACCAGAGGAAGAAATTGGAATTGAACTCCCGCTGAACTGTTAATAAACAGTTAGCGCGGTGTCTGCGAACAGGAGGAAATGTATGCATCATTACTTTATCTCTCTCTGACAAGAAAGACAGCCACCTCTTTTGTCTTGTGTTTGTCAGGGATGTTAAGTGAGTTTGCTTACACCGAGGCCTCATTGTAAGAAAAAATGGAATGTGTTTTCTCCTTAATAACATCCCACTGTGTGAATAAAATGGCTTCTCTTTCTTTTTCTAGTGATTTCCACATTAGATAAAACTGAATTGAGTCAGATTGTCTGCTCCTTCACTTTCTCTTTGTCTCTGACATGAATTTAAAGGTTCAACAGGTGAAGATTTACTTTCGGTTCATCGTTCGATTATAGCCCATACGGCTGAATCACATTTGAATATGTTTCTTTTTCTCATGGCTTTCTGTGGAAAGGACAGAATAAATCAACAGAGCTTATTTGTACAGATTTTGTTGCAGAATGAAAAGGCTGAGATCTTTTTCTGTTTGTGAATTTAAATCCTCGGGGACCACACTGAAATAATGCCACAACAATGGCTGTTTGGTTTGGGCACTGCAACCGTTCCAAATTCATTATAAAGTTTAATTGAAAAACAATGGTTTTCATGTAAACAGCTCTGAGTGTTTGGCTGACGACCATTTGAAGCAACTCAACAACCTTTCCTTGGGACCATTTTTTGGATTTCCAGCACTGCAAACAAACACACCCACAATAAAACATATCAATTAATAACTGAACTCTGTTTACTCCTTTGGCAGGTTGACATTGTTTATTTATGTGTAGAATTAGCCTTTTTCTGTGTTATTTTATTTATTATATTTCTGAGGTTTTGGCTTGAACACAGGAGAGGAAGAAAAAGCTGAAACAGTGTCAATAAACTGACTGTCAATAAACCAGAAAGCCAAAACAAATCACGTTTCGTTTCACTGCAGGATTTGCGATGAATGCATGTGAAAGCTCCTCTAAAACCAAACAGATCACCATAACCCAGCGGCGGATTAATTTTACATCCCTGCAGGCCTGGTTTGCTAATGCCATGCAATGATTGAGGCACACCCGAACTAAAACCATCCAATCTGATCTCACAAAGGGCCAAATTCACTTCTAGCTGTTCTTTTTCACGTCATTTGTGGATTTGATTCTTGACACAAGTCTTGGCTTTGTTCGGGAGCTCCTGTCAGCTTGAATGGCACCAGGTCAAAGGATCATGAACACTGATTTTGTAGACGAGGTGAAATTAATCTCAGCGTCTTTTTGTTCACACACAAAGCCACTGACACTAATTGGAACCAGACTGAAATCTTAAACAGTTTGTTGCATGCAGACTCGCCCCAGAGACCTTCGTTCTAGCCAGCAGCGGACAATGAGCTCATCTCCAGCTGGGCCACCAGGGCGAGGAGATTATACATGTCGGTGCTTAATGGAGGGGTTAAAAACAGTGAGGTCATGCATGTTCATACTGATTTAAAACAAAGACAGAAGCAGGAAAGCTAAGATTTCCTAGAATGCAGGTGTCCTCTGAGAGCTTCCTCGACTCCTGCCTTGGGATGATGTGCGAACACATTACTGTGCTGCCAAAATAACACAGCAAATGAGTTCAGGCCACACCAGAGCGTGATGTAATGTGCTCCTCAGAGAGGCTGGCATCCAAGTGTAAACAACAACTCCAGACTGGAACGTCAATCTAAAACCCACCGACAGGTTTATAATGACAGACACCAACACTATGATTTAACACTGCAGTAAGTTCTTGTTTTCTGATGTTGAATCTTTAAATCAGTAATATATGTATTCAATTATGTAAATTATGTAAACAACAGGGAAATACATTATGCAATTTTTATGGTGTCAAATGAATTACTAATTGCAGCTTTAAAGACACATTTTACACATCAACATCAGTTTACTTGCAAAGTTTGAAAAACTTGGACTTTTACCAGACTGAGAGGGTCAAACGAAAACATGCCATTGGTGCATCATGGGAAATGTAGCTAATCTAGTGGTTTTAGAGCTGAAAACTAAAAGTCAGGATATACTGTCTTGATTTAGACCACTCTTCTGTCCACCAACTTCATGGAAAAGCAATATTAAATCAAATACTTAATCACTGGAAAACAATACAGTAGCAAAACAAAACCTAAGCACAGAAAGGTGTTATGGGTAACCATAGGTTGCAGCATAGACGTTTAGCTTTACACCCACCTTTAAGCAAAGGCAACGAGTTAATGCCTCGCATCTGAAGGTCACTGAAAGGCTCTAGGAGACCACTAATGTAAGGACGAGGAAGTGAGGCACGCTAAAGGCCAGTGGGCACAAACGTCATAAATTAACTCTGGAATACATTGAACATCTCAGACTGAATAACTTTCATCAGTCTTTTAACAACAGGAGGACAACAGCAATGATTTTGTTTAATTTAAATTTTAATAAGGTACTGGAAATATTCAACAGTCACATTTTTCTTTTTCCTTTCCACAGAACAAGGACATTTATAACCCAAAGTTCGGGAAACCACAGAGTGTGTGCTGTGGAACTGAAGAACATGACCTTTAACAATATATACAGGCCAAATAGTCACAGTGTGGAAGAGAGGGAGGCTGAACGCACTGCACTGGGCAATTAAGGCAACATGTAAAAAGGTAAAATACAACCTTTTCTGTACAAGGAGAGTAAAAAAAAAAGCACCAGGAATCACATTACGGAGCCTCCTCGGAACCCAGGGGAAAACTAATTTAAACCCTTCTTATAGCTGCTGTGCAAGAAAAAGACAGAGAGAGAAATCATGGACAAAAATGTGTCTATGAGTGTTCTTCATTTGCCTCGACGTTTGTGGTCATGTCAGTCAAGGAGTCCAAGAAAATGGCAGCTTCCTTTGTCTTTTTCCCTTAAGGTTATTTTGTCAGCAGACTCAGTTGGCGCAGAGACACCTGCTGGTGGTTTTGGAGGAGGAGCAGCTTGGCAATTACAACGCAGCGTAATCCTCATGTCAGTCTCATGAAATAATCTCCCTCCGTGTGTCTCAGCTGTAGTTGAAATCTTCACCAAACAGCCTGTTTCGGTGAAACTAGGTGTTAACTGTGTTAGTTTTCAGACATTTCCAATAAATACTGGCAGGCTGCTGAGGAAAACACATAAAAAAACAGTAAAAAAAACAAAACAAATCAACATTATTGAGTTAAGTTAAAAAGCAAATCTGCCAGAAACTGACACAATTAACCATAAATAGGCTGAACGACTTCTGAAATGAAAAGGTGCGACAGTTCAGATGACTCAGCTTCTTCCACATTAACAGTTCATTGGTGGGGAAAAAAAGCTCAGGTTTATCCAATCCCAGCCCAGGTCTCCGGTCAGAATCATCAATCTGGTAGATCGTTTTTGCATAATATTCGTCTTGAGAGGGCGATGAAACATAATCTTAGTACCTGCTTCTCAATGACAGGCAGTATCACAGGTGACTTCACAGGTCGGGGCCGGTTAAGCCTCCCCAGTGAGCCGCAGCACTAAAACACCAGGAGGTCCCGCATTTAGCCCCGACTCAGCACAGCCAGGCCTGCTGATTGGCAGATGAAGCTGTCCTGTTATCCCGCATTACTTCCTCCTTTGGGGCGGACACTTGCTGCTGATCTGGAGTCAGTGCAGCGTCCAGTTATACTCAAGACATGAGAACACATTTAAATATCATATCATCTGTAAACAACAACAACTAACAGCCCGTCATGCCGTGTCTGGTTAAGAAAATTAAACCGTTCACATACGTTTGTTTACATACTAACATAGACTGACCAATAAAAACAGGTAATGAAGTGTTAAACAGTCATATGGCACTGAGCCAATCACGTATAAAGAGTAAACATTGGTGTAGAATCACTTCCTGGTTCTTGTCTGCAGCCATACAACAGCAGTCCATCACCAACATATACATTTACATCAAATTTAAAAGAACGTGGGCTTTCCACTTTCCCTTCACTTCCCCATTCTCCTCCTCTTTGTGCAAGAATAATTACTTTGTCCTTTATTGTCAAGTTGTGGCGTTTCAGCAGAGTCACACGGAGACAAAGACGTCCAGGTAGAGGCGATCGTAAGACTCCCTGAAGAAGAGGATGAGGACGAGGCTGAAGAGGCAGGAGCCGGTCAGACACCAGTTCAGCCACGACAGATCTGGAAAAAAGACAAAGAGAGAGAAGGAGAGACACGGTCTGAGTTATATAAGTGTTCTGCTTCAGCTTGTATTCAGAACACAGGGAGGTGGATGATCAGAGACACTCTTTTTTTGACATGGCTTTATTTATTGATTGTATATTTGTTTGCCTTTTTTCTACCCTTTTACCCCATATATCCTCTTGCCTTACAAAAAATTAAAATATAACCTGGATGGCCAAAAGTATATGGACAACCCTGTACGTCTGTGGCCTGTTGGTCTGGGGCTGTTACATAGTTTGGGCAACTTTGTGTCAAAAGTTTGCAAAGTGCATTTCCTGTTTCAACATGACAATGTCCCCGTGAACAAAGCCGGGTGCAAAAAGAAATGGTTTTCCCAGTTTGGTGTGTAAGAAGTTGACTGGCCTGCACAGAGCCCTGACCTCACACATTTGGGATTAACCGGAACACCGGCTGCGAGACCTTATTGCCCAATGGTCTGGTGGCTGAATGGGAGCAAATCGCTGCAGGCAGGTTCCACAAATCTGGTGGAAGTCCTTTCTAGAAGAGTGAAGGCTTTCAGAGCAGATTGATGCCCATGAGTGTCCACCTTTGTGTGCGCACCTTTGTGTGCCCACCTTTGTGTGCGCATGCGCTTGTAAGTGCATGCTGCCCAATACGGTTGCTCCGCTCGTCTTACTTGCTCTTTTAATTTTTTTTGTTATTTAACTTTGTACTTATGGATTTTTTGTTTGGTGTTGACTTGTTGGAGTCGTGGCCTCCACAAATGTGCTGGTGGAGGTTTTTGGTGTTTCTGTTGCTCTGGAGATACTTTCACTTGCAGTCAGCTGAGCGCAACAACAACTTCATGGCCGCTTTTGTTTACACCCGGGATCAGCTGATTGAACTTAAGCCCGCCATGGTGACCAGATCTGCGGACATCCCGCAGGAGATCTGGAGAGAAACACACCGAGGCT